>JAPEVF010000019.1:0-194588 GCA_029747585.1 Pleurotus djamor | reverse complement strand
AAAAGAAAATGGAAAGCTACGACAGACTCAGAGGCGTCTTCCTTTCATTATACGTTGGCACCAGAGATGTACACTGATTCCACCTCCCCNACAGACTACANGACCTCCATGGGAGGTGCTAGATGACATGGAACACGACCTGTACTCCAGCCTGGTTCCGGGTGTCCTAGCTCAGGGGAGCACTCCTAACTCCCATCCGACAGACGCCCCAGGGCCTAGCACCGTCCCGAACGCCCCTGGAACCGCCCCTAGAGTGGATGCTCGGCTTGCTTTCGCGGATTCAGAAGATACAAGATATATTGAAGATAAAAAAGAGGAGCACGGAACCATTGTGGGATGGGATCAGCATGTTAAAGCTTGTTGGAATGCATTATATGGTGGAAATGTCCCGGAACCGCTAAGGAATCCTTCATCCTCCCCTAACCAGGAAGCTAACGCCTACTTTCCATTTTCCTGTGAACTAGACTGGAAGGTAGCCAATTGGTTCATCAAGGAGGACCCTGGACACAATGCTTTCAACCGCTTTCTCTCCATTCCTGGTGTGGTGGAACGCCTGGGGCTTTCCTTTAAAACGGTGAGGGAGATTCATGAAAAAGTGGATAACTTACCTCCTAAAGGTGGAGAGTGGAAAGCAAAGGTCCTGAAATTTGCAGATAGACCTGATGAAGAGTTCGTGGTGCGATTTCGTGATCCAATCGAGGTAATCAAGAGTCTTTGGCGAGACCCTTCACTTGTACACGATTTCGTTTATCGCCCATCGAAAGTCTTCATGGATTCCACAAAGGAAAGCCAAGTATTCTCAGTTTTGGGATATCTTCCTACCGAAAAGATCAGTAAGAAAGGACTTACTAAAACACAGGTAAAGACCAGGACTCAGCGCTTGTTTCACGAATCCATGAAAGTCATCTTTTCCACCCTTGATACCGCTGGGAAAGAAGGAGTAGAAATGACAAATGCGAAAGGGGAGATTCGCCAGGTCTACCCCTATCTGGCCTCCTATGTTGCCGACTACCCCGAACAATGCCTCATCGCTTGTTCCAAGTACGGTACGTGTCCCAAGTGTCAGTGTACTCACAAGCAACTACAGGATCTGAAGAAATACCCCCTTCGAACCCCAAAATGGACGGAGAAGATCATCCAAGACGCGCAAGCCCAAACCACCACCCCATATCAGTTTCATGAGTACTGTCAAAAAAANGGAAGTAGCCGGGGGAGTCACCCATCCATTCTGGAAGGGTTACACATTGACAGATATTCACCAAGCCATAACTCCAGACATACTTCACCAGCTATATCAAGGTGTGCTCAAAATGCTGGTAGAATGGTGTCAAATGACGATGACAGAGCAGCAGTTTGATCTTCGAGTTCAATGCCTACCACCTTGTCATGGGGTGCGTCACTTTAAGAAAGGAATATCTAACCTTTCTCAAGTAACAGGACCGGAGCGAAAACAAATCGCGCAAATCCTGCTCGCGTGTTGTGAAGGTGGCATTATAAAACCAGCCTTGGCCGCGGCAAGGCATCTTCTTGATTTCGTCCATATCGCTCAATATAAAACTCATAACAAAGAAACCTTAGGGTATCTCGAAAGTGCCTTACTAGGATTTCATCAAAACCGTCATGGGTTCAAATCTATGAAGGTCCGAAAAGAGTTCAATATACCAAAGTTTCATTCCATGATGCACTATGTATTGTCCATTCGTCTTTTTGGCACTACTGACAACTATAATACAGAGATGTTCGAGCGTCTTCACATAGACTTTGCCAAGGATGCCTGGAGAGCCACCAATAAGAAAGATGAAGTCCCTCAGATGATAGACTGGCTGTCACGCCACGAGAAGATGACCGCCTTTACCAATGACATTGAAGGCCTTATCTGTCTTGGCGGTGAGCCGTCCTTAGAATCTCCAAGCACAAATACTGGCAATATCTTTCTAGCTAAGGCGCCCCATGCAAAATCCAGCTGGGAAGACATTACTCTACGACATCGAGCACCTGGATTCCAGCAATCTCTCAAAGTGTTTCTGAACGATTGTGCGCCGGAAAACACTCGGCTGCGGAGGCCCAACGATGTTCAAAAGAAGGATCTTCCTTTTAGCTACTTACGGACTTGGTTTTCATATAAGCTGACTCGGACTGCCATTGCAGATGACGATACCGAAGAACATTTGAAGGATCACGTACGCGCCTTACCAATTGGCACCGTCAATAGTGGTCCCAACGGACGGTTCGATTGTGTAGTTGTCCTCACAGATGCATCTGCCCAGTCCACGGGTCTAGAAGGAACCAAGATTGGAAGGGTCAAAGTCATCTTTAAACTACCAGAAACGCTGGAATTTCCAAACGGCTTACAATTCCCGGCCCCTGAGCACTGGCCAAAGGGGCCCCTGGCATATGTCGAATGGTATAATCTCTCAACAGTCCCTGATCCGCAGACTCTGTTCTATACAGCACAGCAACCTCTTGAAAATACTCCAGGCGCCATTGTGCACTTGTCTCAAATTCGACAGACATGCATGTTAACACCCAAGTTCGGTCATTTCTCCTGGACAAGCCTTCAGGGGGTAGATTCGGAAAATGTCCTTGACTTTCCTGGTCGGCCATACCTATTGAACAACTTCAGTAGCTTGTATGCATACCAGTCAATTTGGTAGCTTATAAAAGGTGAATACTCTTGGAGGCTATATCAAAGAGCATTGGACTGATATATTATAGGCGACTTAAGAAACCTGGAGTCTACGTAACAGTGGTTTCCTTCACTGGACGGTAGGGGGACTGTAGGCCGTGGGCCATCCGTCTACCGGGTACAAAGATCCAGTCACTGGGGGCATTGGGGCCCCCTGATATTGTTTTTATCACTTCTATAGGGGATTTATAGGGATGATCACACACTTCATGTTTTCGCGTTTTACGCGTCGTTGATCTTCACACACATTATATTCCCTCCCACACACATACCTAACTGCGTTTAGATCCCTTGACTTCCTGCTATTACTTCAGTTCACCCTCTACACCGTTGATTACCCTTATGCCGTCCTCACATCTCAACRAACGATTATTGCGCGCCAGGAATCTGCGGTTGCGCATTCAAAATGCCGCTCTTCTTAGCAGGAGGCAACGGTTGCGCGAGGAAAATCGAGAATTAAAAGCTCGAAACCAGGAGTTGCAGATAGAGAGTCACCGACTCAGACGGGACCTATGGTTCGAGCAATTTGTGAGTCGTCTCGTCCAATGCCACTCCGGTCAAATATATTCAACCTATATACTACTACTTCTTTAGGTGAATACAGTGACTGATTCCACGAACGAAGAAGACCCAAATCGTCTTGATGATTTGACGTTAAAACAAAAAAGTCAAATGGAAGGAGTGGTAGGTGATTATCGTATCTGATGTGCCCCATCATGTCTCAATACTGAAGTAGGTGATTGAACACTGGCGGCTTCGTGCCTCCGAGTTAGGGTGGTCGGAGGATAAGGTGAATAGGGTAATTAGGCCCAACTCCTTTAGTGAGGAGCTTATCATAGAACGATTTGTACAGCTGTCAACGGAGGTCTATGGCATTAAACGTAGGGCCGCTGAAGAGCTTTAACTTAGATTTTCACACTTTACAAGGATCCTAAAGTAAATGCAATTGTTGCCTTAGGTTGAAAAAGCCACGGGAGCAGTGAAAGCTGGGCGATCAAGTCGTCGATCATTCCAGCGTACTTTGTTTCGCTTTTGGTAAGTTGCCGGCGTCCTGACGTCACTGAAAAAGCTGTGGGAGCCGAGAAAGCAGGCCCCTTCACACGTCTACCAGACGCGGGCGCTTTTTCATCCTTTGAGGTGAGTTGCCGGGCCGAGGCGGCCTGCCAAGCGGACTTTAACAACTTTTCATAGCGCCGTCAGATTTTACATCGGAGTACATATCTAGTCCCTGCTCCCCTATCTTTACTTCGCTTCTCGTCAAAATAGGTTTTCCTGATGTAAGTAGCGAGTGTAGATGACATCCTGGGTTTGTCCTCGGGATTGCCTCGGGAGCAAACTTTTCGCCAAGCGAATTTGCGACGAGGGATAGTTGTCGAACAAGCGTGGAGTCATGGAGGCAGTATTGTCTATATATCATAGTACCACATTGCGTTGACTATGTAGCATATCATATTTTTCCACTGCAAGATTTCAGTCGAAGGGCTCAGGCTCACACCCCAAAGGCTCACTGCAAAAATTCAAGTTCAAGGATTTGGCTTCGTATAACGATGTCTGGACTCTGTAGCTCCCGTAAAGCAAGAATGGGCCACTTTTCCCTCAGTCACCGTTTTTGATTGTGTTCGTCGTGTATCCTAGCCAAGGGGTCAATGAGCGCTAAACGAAGCGCTCATCATTACTGCAGTAATCAGAACTTCACCTTGTTTGCCATTCACCACCACGTCCGCCTGCCAACACGTCCGCACTCGCTATGTCCCGTAGCTGAATATCATTTCAGTCATCTAGATAAATCTTTGAAAACAATATGACGACGACGCCGTCTTCACCATCGTACCCAGCACTAATCAGCGCACCCCGAATAACGACCTTGCTTGCTTCCACCTTGGTATCATTGGCCTCGGGAACTAATTATGTGCGTGGCTACCGCGTATTCCTGACGGCTAGAAACTCACTGCTTTAAATTTCCCTAGGCTTTCTCTGGTGAGAATGACGTTTCACGGTACATATTGGGCTGTCTAGAAAACCTTCTCTGCTGGATTGTCGGAGTACTTCAGACAATGTTACACAAGGTTGAGCGAGCCGCAATAGCCTCTAGTAAGTGTCCCAGAAGGAGTGAAATATGGGTGGTTGGTGAGTCTCCGCCAAGCCAATCTTCAGCGAAACGTCCGTCATCGTCACGTCTTCGAGTTCGCCGCACTTGACCGGAGGGGTATTGCCAATGAGGGTCTTGTTATGGCTGGAGGTGTCCGAGTCCGACGAGCCATGATCATCATCAGAAGCACTATCTTCGGCTGCTTCACATACATCCTGTGCCCACTTCTCGACTCCACGAAAAAAGGCCGCATGATCCTCCTCCTCCTCCTCTCTCTGGTGACTCTGAGATTCGTCATCATCGCCTAGCACAAGAGATATAGAGTCATCTGGCATCACGAGTTCCGTATCAACAAAGCCATCTGGGGTGTCGTTCCCGAGCGGCATAGTCTCTCGATCGACAGTGGAAGAGCCACCACTGCCAAGGGGACCAGGATTCGTATTTCGCGTGTTCCTCCCCGCACCACCGGCTTGGCTCTTTCTAGAAGACGATGTACCGGCTGGTTTACGGGCTGCATCCTGGTCTTCCCAGTGACAGTTTTCGGAGCGCAGAAACGCCTCAGGTGGAGAAGCCGACATCCATATACGATATAAATCATAGCAACTTTTCAACGACCAGCTTAGCACGGGTTGAGAGTGTTTGAAGTGATTCTCCAGTATATCGCTATCGAGCACGGCGTCTGAACCGAAAATTTGCTCGAGTCTGAACCCGGTGTTGAATATCACGAAGTGCGGTTGAACGTTGATCTCGAACATCGGCAGGGTATCGAAGGGGTGAAAGTGACGCTTGAATGCAGCGGGGTCATTGGGTTTCAACGAAGGGTCATATGTGGATATATGGCGATTCAACATCTCAGGTGTTGCAACAAGGCGGTAGGAGAATTTGGTCTTCTCCCCGTAGAACTGTTGTATGATTGTCAGCAAGGGACAAAATCGTGAGGTAAGAGACAGGCTCGCCTTAGTTGGTTTCTCGCGAGTGCCGACTTTGTAAGATGCTATGAATTGGACCATGATGTCGAAGTCCACTGGTACCCATAACCAACCCGCTGTGGGCTTATCGAAGCACCTATGGAGATTGACGCGCACTATACCGGGAGTGTCAGAAAAATCATAGAGCGAGCAAAGCACATACGTGACTGAAGATTCTTGCGTGTATCCAGATTGAGGGTGTAGTAGTCCATTCCCCAGCACCATTCACATTTGTCGAGCTACAAAGGCAAAGGTTTCGGCCTCACTGCGAGATATAGCATACAAGATAATTACCGTTGCTGACCGAGTCGCGCGAGAAACAACATGGGAATATTCGATGACATCCATCTCATCAGTCATGCCTGATATCACGCAGACATCGCGTTTCTTGGACAACGAGGGATTGCCAAGAACCAGGATGTCGTGGATCTCAGCGCGCGCGTTCAGTTTCAAAGTCGTAGAAATCGAGGTTCCTGTTTTGAGCCNGCTTTTTGGGAGTGTTTCCATCATCGGCCGCAGCCCCTTCTTGTATGTAAGGAGAATCCAAGACAGCTGCCCGCCTCTTTGGGGTCGCCGCTGGAGTTTGTGGGAGAGACATGGTGGTCAGAGAGATGAAAGTCTAGACGCCCGGCATTTATAGTCCGTCAGGGTTAGGCGCCGGGATTCGACCTCGGCCTCGGCTATCCCCTACCCAGGCTACGGTTGGGCTACGGTTCGCGTCTTGATGGCTTCTCGTTTTCTTTGGATGTCACTGCTACACATCACTACTACATTCATGACAGACGATTGAAGGGCGGACCAGCTTGTTCGAAGTCAACTTCAACCCTTGTTTTTCCACTGGCTTGATGCGCATTGCGGACTGCAAAGGGAGCATCGTTTCCTCGTCTGTTCATGAGCCCATGCAAGCTTGAAAAGCCCTTGATTTGGGCAATTCATGAGCGTCGGTGTACTGCCTCGAGAAGAAGAAACGATCCTGCGAACCTTCTCAAAGTTAACCTTAAAATCACTGGCATGGTGGCACCACGTTTGCCCTCGTTGTTGCAGATTTGAACATTCACCAGCTGTTTGCTGGCAGACTGTCTATCAGATAGCCAGAGACCACAATGACGTCGGGACCCTCGTACCCAGCACTCATCAGTGCACCTCGGATCACGACCCTACTTGCTTCCACTTTAGTGTCGTTGGCGTCGGGAACTAATTATGTGAGTTACAACGGCTTGTCAACGGGTCGAATCTGACTTATAGTATCGATGTTCCCTAGACTTTCTCTGGTGAGAATGCAATGGTCAACTTATACAGGACAACTGCTTAGTACAATCCGCAACAGCTTGGGCACCGCAACTCGGGGCACGACTAGGACTGTCTCATACTCAGCTCAATGTCATAGCACAGGCGTCGATCAGTGAATCCGATCCCCTAATATCGTTCTCCGCCAACCACTAATGCAACCTTCCAGCTGGCTCATACCTGAGCGGGCCGTTCTGGGGCAAGATTGTAGACGCTCGTGGACCTCGCATTCTACTCGCTAGCGCTGCCGTATGCCTCCTTTCAGCATACTTAGGCATCTGGAAACTCTTCGAAGATGGTCTATTTCCAGGGAGGACTCTGTCAACGTTTCGTTTTGGCGTCCTGATCGCTTGCAAGCTCGGAACGGGTGTAGCCGCAAATGCTGGGAACTTGAGTTCCACCAATGCGACAGCGAAGACATTTCCAGACAATGCAAGAGCTACGGCGACGGGCATCGTTATCTCAGCCCTTGGGCTTTCGGCATTTTTCTTTTCAACCATAGCTCATATACTCTTCCCGGGGGATACGTCATCTTTCCTGCTACTTCTTGCCTTTGGCACGGCGATACCCATGGTCATTGGGTTCTTCCTAGTTCGACCCATCCCTCTACCGCCTTCGGAGGTCTCCACGGCTGATCATCGTGATGAAGAGCTTGACACCAACACCGCCGACGTCGCTCCAGGATTCTTCCAACATGAACATGAAAGCCGCCCCCTGCTTTCTGAGGATTCAGATGGGTCTCACGATAGTTATCGGTCCGCTTCTGAGCGCAGGAGCTTATTAAAATCGCCACGAAAAGGGTCTCTGGAAGCCTACACCTATCCTTCTCGTAATTCCGTGGCCCACCGCAGCACTGAGTCCATTGAAGAGTATTGTGACGGACTGCCAAATGTCTATGGCCTGAAGCTGTTGAGAACTCCGAAATTCTGGTTATTGTTTAGTTTGTTGTCAATGCGTACGTCTTTTGCCCATACCCAAGCTAACATGGCGTTGATGTTGTCGAACCGGAACAGTCGCTGGAACGGGCCTCATGTGTACGTGACCGTGTCTCCCGCCCTAAGCACCTTCCTAAGTTTCAGCTTAGATAGTCACAATGTCGGCGCTATGTCACGGGCTCTATACGCCCACAGCCACCCTACTTACGACGAAGCGGAAGCTCAGAAATGGCAAGCCGTGCAGGTCTCTACTTTCAGTGTTGCCAGCTTCGCAGGCCGTATACTTATTGGTACGCTTTGTTCTCTGAAGACTGAGATTGTGACTTCCCTTTGACTGTGCGTCGCAGGTTTGATTTCTGATTTCGTCAAAACTTGGTTTCAATGGCCACGGTCGTACTGCTTGATCCTTTCATCCCTAACATTGCTCACCTCACAATATGTTGCCACATGTATTGAAACCCCCGAAAGTCTATGGATTGCGAGCGCTATAGTTGGGCTGGGGTACGGTATTATCTTTCCTTTATTCTCTGCTATATGTATAGAGTGGTTTGGTCTACGTAAGTCCTTGCTCACCTGTGCCTTGATGCTTGCTGATTATTATTAGCTCACTTTTCTGAAAACTGGGGATATGCAACAACATCCCCTTTCATCAGCGGAAGCCTTTTCGCCATTGCGTTTGGACGCAATCTAGATGCTCATCAACCTGGCTTAGTAGATGGGACGGCCGGAAATATGTGTCTGGAAGGCAAGGCTTGCTACGTCGATGCGCTTTATATGACCATGTCTGCGTGTGCGTTATGCTTGGTGCTGAGTGTGTACGCTGCCTGGAGGGATCAGAAGAAGCTGAAAGTCGCGGGAGGAAAATGACTTCGGTGTCTTGATTTTTGTGACGGATATCCCCCGCCTTTTTCCCAATCCACCCACCGTATCCCACAATATATGTACGCTCTCTGGATAGATTCCAAGTCGGAGGCCTCGAGATAAGATAATCGACTCGACGTTTGTAGTCTGCAATTACATCTCTGAGTTGGCTTGTCTCATCTCTTTCTAGCCACACGCCCCCCTCTTGAGTGAGCTCCGGAAAGGATGCTACTCGTTTCTAGCTATCATCGTCGTGCTTGCGCAAAATACTTACGTGGTGAAGCTTCTTAACATTAAAACTCTTGTGCCACGACGTCCGCCACCGTTGCTGAAGGCCGCAGGCGAGGCAATCAGCGAAGTGTACGACTGCGATCCCAACCGCGCATAGTCTATCTACTCTCTACATATCGTTTCCAGAAACTCCCTAACCTCACTCTCACTCATCAACACGTTCCTGGTCTCCCCAGCATGCACACTCCAGATCTTCTCTCTCCACCCAAGATACCCCTCCAGAATCCTCCCTTTTGCATGGTCCACCAACACGCCCACTGTCTTATCGCTCTCCAAGTACAGCCGCATCCGTATCACCCCAGCTCGTAAGTCACGTTCACAAGCAGCGCGAAAGGTCGTATCCAATACTTCAATCGCCTGGCGTTGTGCGAAGGGTTGCGCGATTACTGCTGTTGGCTCAGCTTCGGCGCCGCGTCGGTTGATATTGGCATTGGTAGCGAATTCTTCAAGTTGTGATATCCATTTGTACAGAGGGTCAGTGATTGGGTCGGCACAACAGGCAATGACCGCTTCGCAAGCCCCGCGAAGATCGTGATCAATGCTCTACAAGAAAGTGTTAGCTGTTGCGTTGGACAGTAAAGGACACAAATTTACATGTCTAGCTTCAGAGATGCTCTCATCTGACTTGGGCATGCCCAACGATGCAAATAGATTCCCGGGAAGCAGAGACGTGGTCCTAGACAGTACGGCGGTTATTGTTTCTGCATCCTCAATGTATAAGTTTCTAGCAAAAAGCAGCAACAGAAACCCGTTACCTGTCACACCGCCGTACTCGCTTGTACCCCCACCTCCGCTAGGGTCCTTCTGTAAGAGATCCAAGCTCTGTGCGATCTCCTTCAAGATGAGGAGATGTCGGACAAGGAAAAGGCAGCCATCCAAGACGCTCGTCGAAGAATTCTTGGTCTTGATTGCTTCGGCTGCAGAGACAAGGGAGATTCGACAGACACTAATAGCTTCTTGAGCAATGTCCTCGAAGATCGCAGGCTGCAAAATGGATCTCAATCACAAGTGTCTGACAGTCTTCAAGGGTTCGCATACCTTGACAAAGTCATGTAGCTGTGATAGCACCCAGACAACCTTTCGCAACGTAGGATACCAAGTTTCTTGCTTCTCCAATGAAGGCATACGGAAGAGTTGGCTAATGCTTTCTTTCTCTTTCAAGTCAAGGGCGGAAGACGGCGTTTTGGAAGCTGTTCAAGTGTTAAAACCTAGGCAGAGCTCTTCGGACGGGACGGCACTTACCAACTAATTTGTCGGGGTATGCAAGATCCTCTGCTTTAGGCGCGTAGTAGCGAATATCAGATTGTATGACCGACTGCGCTTTGAAGAACAGCCGCGTCTGGGCATCCTGAAGAACCATTTGAAGGAGATGACTGATGCGAAGCTTGCCCAAACCATGAGGGCGATCTAACTCTGGACTACTCGGATCGATGGAAAGACTGAGCTCGTCCGAACCATCCTCTTCTTCGCTCTCATCCTCTTCTGATGACGATTCGGATTCATTGACTACATCGAGGACCATGAGCGCTTGGAGGACAGTGCATACTTCGCAAAGGGCGGTAAGACGAGGTTCGTGAAGAATACGGGGACGAAGGTCATCGTATAGATAGTCACAGAGCTTTTCAAGATAGCCACTGAAGAGGCGTAAGAGATGGTAAACACTCATGGGAGATTGACTCACTAGAGCTGATCTTCGCCCGTACTGAAAAATTCCCGGTAAAGCATGAACTCGTCACTACACAGCTGCTTCAAGTAGCTACACCCAGCGCGAGTCAACTCGACGAGTTCCGTCCTAGTTGGATCCAAACCTCGTATCTCCTCCGCTACACGACTACTGAGCAAAGTCTTCCTTGTACTAAAGTAGGACGAATGGCATTCGGCCAGCAAGGCAGAAAGTTCCGCGGGGTGATTCTTTGACCGCCGTTCCAATTCACCTAGAAGAGGAGCGACTTGTGTTGCGACCGTTCGGAATCGCGTGTAAAGGAGATGGTTTGCAGCTGTAGCGGAGACTTCCTACGACCATGAGAAGAAGGAAACGTCGAGGATAGAGATGTGACACACCCTTTCACTGAGCTTTTTGTATATTTCTGAGGAAAGGGCCCGTAGCGAACCGACGAAAAACATCTTGATCAAAGTCATTGCACGCGTCATACACTGCTGGAAGCGCAAGAGATAGACCTCTGCATCTTTGTAGTGACGCTAAGAAAGGATAAATAACGAGGTCGTCCTGAAGGTGGAATACACACATGAGACCTGAGAAAATCGATACAAATATCGACGCGTTCGACCATGTACAGAAAGTCCGTCTGCAGAACGAGTGATTCGCCAGGGTGGTTGAGCATCCGCGTTGCATGTTCAAGCTCCTGGAAATACTCGAGTCGCGCCCCAATGCTGTCTGTCAAGTCCAAAAGGTTATCCTGAGTGGTCGTCGGTCAGCTGTATGCGCGAATGTATGGCACTTACCCTCTCCTCCAACAGCTTCTCGCAAGCGTCCTTCAAGCTCTTGCCACTCTCCTCGACACCGCGCCAGCCATCGAGCATGCCATCAACCTTGGAGTCGATTTCATCAATCCTCTGGACTAGAAAGTCGCAAGCGTCCAAATGGTCCGACACGCCAGCCAAGTGTGCACGGAAATGAGACTCTTGACTATGCGTGACCGAACGATCTATGAGTGCGAACCAGTCGTAAAATTGTTCCAGTGTCTGAATGGGCTGTTTTGGATGGAGTGCATGCGATCCAACAGGTCTGCCTGAGACTGGCGTACCTGGCCTCGACGATGGGCCAGGAAATCGAATACGTGGTGTCGATGGCCGTGAAATACTGGGCTCGTCTGACTGGAACTACAATACCAATAATCAGTAAAAGTCCGTTATCTCCCAATATACACAACACACCTTCAAGGGCAAAGGTAATCTCTCGCTAGCCTCTTTTATGAGCGCGATACTACGTGTTTCGAGCTCTCCAAGAGGTGCTTTAGCCTCCCATTCTTCCACAGAGATCGTCGGCGCCGGCGTTGGTCCCAGTCGAGATGGTATTTGAGGGGAAAGAGCCGTCTGAGCTCGACGAGGTGTTTGGCGGTTCGTGGCCATCCCGTTTAAGCGCCCGTCCAACCGAACCTGCTTCAGACTTCTCTTTCCCCCCAAAAACCATTCATTTCGTTCGCTGCTCTCTACGATGGCCTACCTAAAGGCCTACTACACTTATGGCCTCCCGACGTTTCTTGTTGTCATAATTGCATTATACCTTCTCTTTACTGGTAAGATCTTGTCGTTGCTTGTGGCATGACACGCTTCCGAATCAACTGCGTCCTCGTTAGGTTCCGGTGAAGCTTTCAACGTCGGACGGTTCCTCGAAGAATCCAGCCCGTATGCTTGGGGCGCGACGGGCATTGGTCTGTGCTTGGGATTCAGTGTGCTTGGTGCTGGATGGTACGTGTCGTTGCTCTGAGATTCAGTGACGGCGTGGTGACTGGAGCTTTTGGCTGCGCTCTTTTGTAGGGGAATATTCGTGACTGGATCCTCAATTCTTGGAGGTGGTGTTCGTGCACCCAGAATTACGACCAAGAACTTGATCAGGTGCGTTCAATGGCCCAAACGGTGCGCATTGCAAGCTAATCCAGCGTTACAGTATCATTTTCTGCGAAGTCGTCGCCATTTACGGTGTTGTGAGTCCCGTCGTCTGCGAACATGGCATGCAATACAATCTCTGACAATTCCCAAGATCATTGGCATCGTATACTCTGCCAAGTTAAACTCGATTCCTGAACCCGAACTCTACACGCCTGACAACTACTTCACCGGATACGCCCTTTTCTGGGGTGGCTTAACGGTTGGAGTATGCAACCTACTTTGCGGTGTTTCGGTTGGAATCACTGGATCAACCGCTGCTCTCGCCGACGCTGCGGACCCAGACCTCTTCGTTAAAATTTTGGTTGTTGAGGTTTTTGGAAGTATTCTGGGCTTGTTTGGGTTGATTGGTACGTCGTACTTGCCTTTTGAGGCGGTATTCTTTCTCAACTCTGTTCTCAGTCGGCTTGTTGATGACTTCGAATGCCAAAGAGTTCCTATCTCAAGCTGCTCAAGCTGCAGTGTCTCCAATGGTCGCTTAACGTATCCCTTCTGACACACCCTGACCACCGTTGGCAATCATAATCCGTTCTGCAATGCAGTCATACATTCACTAAGAGACCAGACTGTACTACCTCCCTATATTTCTGGTTTCTGCAGCGTAGCCTTCTTTCGCGGGGACTTACGTTTTCCACCTGCAGCTTTGGCCTCACGAGCTTCTGCGCGTATGTCCATGGCAATGTCCAAAACATCCTTCATTATCTGCTCCGTGACTTCTTCGGCTTGTGGTGCCTCCACAACTTCCTCAGATACGACCAAGGTGCTTTGACTGGCTTCCAATAGTGAGTCCGCGCCCATGAGCTCGGCCTCGTCGACGTCATTGTCCAGATCATCATCCTCGTCTTTTTTGACGGTCTTCTTGCGAGGACTTCGCTTATTCTCGCGAGCTTCTTGCACCTGCTTACTATCATCGCTCGGTGGGCGCAGGCTTTCTAGTTGTACTGTCAGGGTAGCCAAAGAACATGGTGACAATTGAGGACCTACCCCAGATCACCGGTTGCAAGTCATATATCCGGTAGAGCTGGAACACAGCTTGCTCCTTGTCTTTGGCCTCAATCATCAAATCTAGTCCGCAATGCGTTGGAGTCGTAAGCCTGTCTCATAAACCAAATCACTTACCCATATCATCATCCAGTTCATCAGGCAACCTTTCGCATCTCGCAGAATGCTTCCGCTTCTCCATCAGCGTCTCAGCACCTTGCCGAGCCTCGCTCAGATGCTGCTTCGGCTTGATCCCTCTACTATGGAAAATCGCGTTGGCCCGACTGATGATCTCCGTTCTCGGGATATTTGAGGGGTACAACGCGTCGTGGTGATAATCGAAGACGAGTGGAACTTGTAGTTCTTCACATATGGGCAGAAGGTCCTCAGCATTATAGCAAATCTCATCGTTCTCCAGGACCAAGCGGTCCCTGACGTTTTGCGGGAGGACCTCTGTGATCGTCTTCTTGATTCTTTCTATGGCACTAGGTTTGTCGCCATACACTCCACCCCCCTGATCAATCTCTGAGCACTCACGTACACAAGCGAGAATAGAAACTCCCGACTTACATGAACAATCATCACGCCGTCCTTCCCTATTCCCATCAGGTCCAACATTTCGCAATGATACTTCAACTCCCTAACTGCAGCTGCTATGACCGCTGGCTTTGGACTCCCTAATTGGGTGTATTGCCCAGGATGCGTTGTGAGGCGGTGATTGTACTTGTTCGCGAGTTCCCCGACTTTGGCGAGGAGAGGCGCACAAAACGAGAGCGAGTAACCATGGACTCCATGGGATGCGTAAGGGAAGAGTTCAGAGGATATACGCATGAATCGTATATTCTACATTGGGGAATTTTTGAGTAAGCGAGTTGTAACAAAAGCACCCAACTCGACGTACATTGTCTTCATTCCATTGAATCATTTTCAACAGGTCCTCTACGTTTTGAACGCCTAATTCTTTTGCGAATTCGATGCCTTTCTGTTTCAGTGTATCCAAGCTTTGTATCCGTCAGATCGAACACCACACGGTCCAAACACGCAAGACATACCGACACGTCCGTGAGCAAAATATTGCTTCATTGGCTGGCTTCTTATTGCGTAGCACAGTGTTCAAGCATGCGTATCCGAGTCGCCCCTTGAACGTCGATGTTCGTTTCTCAACGTCCGGAATGACGTAGACAGGTTCAGGCTTGGGTGCGCGTTTCCGTTTCTTCGGAGGTTCGTCCACATCAGCCTCACCATTGGATGGGTCATACTGATCGTCTTCGGCCCCTGCACCTTCGCTTCCTCTTTGTTTTCTCTTCGGCGTTCTTCCCTTCTTGCCCTTGGGTTTGGGTTTAGTAGGCAAAACATCGTCGTCATCTTCTTCGGGTGTCAAGTCAGAGACTGGCTCGTCCTCGTCTTGAAATGGATCTACAGCGTCCTCTTGTACCAGAGATGGACTCTCAACCTTGGTTTTGTTCGTCGACCGAGGGGTGGCAAGTCGAGTACTCCGCCTCCTAACTTCAAATGTGGGCGAGTCAGTCATTCTGAAGAAACTAGAATTTCGGAGAAAGCGAGTATTTCTGAGCGTAGCAAAAATTAAAGTGAGTGGTCGAGAAACAAGAAGCATAAAAATCTGAGACGGCTTCTCCGAATTCTTGTCCTCATCGTCGATGACTGGGATCGCCTAGGGGCTCCGCGGGGAGATGATCGAACTTTTGCAAAGATAAGATAAGATTGCCAGGAAAAACACAGGCGATTCATGTTCACTCGGACCTCCAAGTGCTGTTCACCGTGTCTGTCCCTGGGAGGCACTTTAAGCTTTATGGGCGTCGGCATCTGGCCAGTTCCCTTAAAGTTACCACTATGGACGTGTACGAGAACAACCACGAACCTTCTTAACCTTAAAATTATCCTTCTCCAACACGTTCACCCCAACTGGTTTCTGGGGATTTGAACCTCCACCAGCTGCTTGCGGGTAGTGGACTGTATACTCAGTGTACAAGAAATCGCAATGGCGACAGGACCCTCTCCCGCATCATACCCAGCCCTCATAAGTGCACCCCGAGTAACGACCTTGCTCGCCTCCATCTTGGTATCGTTGTCGTCCGGAAGTAATTATGTGAGTCGTCGCTCTGACCTGTTAGTGGCATCATACGACCGCGTACTAACAACTTTTCTAGGCTTTCTCTGGTGAGAATAACACGGTCAAACGTAGATAGAACAATACTTTGACAATCCGAGGTTCGCAACAGTTTGGGGACCTCAACTTGGAGCAAGACTGGGGCTTTCTCATACCCAGCTCAACGTGATAGCCCTCTCGTCAATTGGTGACCTTGAGTTCCTTGCATTTTTCCATGTCACTCACTGACTTAAAGTAACCTCCCAGTTGGCGCGTACTCAAGCGGGCCTATCTGGGGAAGGATAGTGGACGCTCGTGGGCCTCGTATTCTCCTCGCAGGGGGTGCGGTGTTCTTCCTTTCAGGATACTTGGGCACCTGGAACTTCTATGAAGCTGGTCTCCTTCCCAGCGAGACGACCCTACCAACATTCTATTTCCTCGCTCTGACCGCTTGCAAGTTCGGAATGGGCGTAGCCTCATGCGCTGGGCATCTGAGCTCCGTCAATACAACGGCAAAAACCTTTCCAGACAGTGCAAGGGGTACAACAACGGGAATGGTAATTTCAGCCCATGGACTGTCGGCATTTGTATTCTCGACGATCGCCCATAGCCTCTTCCCGGGTGATACATCCTCTTTCCTGCTGCTTCTTGCTTTTGGCACGGCGATTCCCATGATCCTTGGCCTCTTCTTGGTTAGACCTATCCCATTGCCGCCTTCGGAGTCTCATGATGCGGCCTATCTTGATTCTGCTCAAGGTGAATCCACAGTGTCCTTCCGGCATGAAGACGAAAGCCGTACACCTCTGTTAGCTGAGGACTTGGATGAGTCGGACGAACCTGACGGTGATCAAGGCGTTACTTCTTACGGCAGTGTCGAGTCCGGTAAAGCGTATCACGACGGACAACCCAATATATACGGCCTGACGCTGCTCAGAACATCGGAATTTTGGCTTTCGTACAGTTTGTTCTCGATGCGTACGTCCCCCTCTCACCTCTTACGTTCGAACAGTTGCTTACCTCTTTGATCAGTTGGCGGCACGGGTATAGTATGTAGGTAACCTGCCGTAGTCAACCCTCCAACCTTTTCCTTAAATTTCAACATAGATATCAACAATGTCGGTACCATGTCGCAAGCTTTATACGCCCACATCCACCCTGTCTTCGACGACACGGACGCCCAGAAATGGCAAGCCGTGCAAGTATCCACCATCAGTGTCGCCAACTTCGTAGGCCGTGTAATTACTGGTGCGTTCCCTACTTAAGTTGACTACCAACGTAATTTTCTAATTGACATTCAAAGGTTTCGCCTCTGATTTCACCAAAAGTCGGCTTCAATGGCCAAGGTCATACGGCTTGGTCCTCATTTCTTTGGTCCTCCTCACTTCGCAATATGTTGTCACGCGTATCGACGATCCTCAAAACCTTTGGATCGCAAGCGCTCTTCTAGGGCTGGGATACGGCAGCACAGCTGCTCTGTTCCCATCTATGTGTATAGAGTGGTTTGGCCTATGTAAGTGCTTGAGTTTCAAGTGTCAAGTGTCGATCCAGAAATTCAATGTTCATCGATCCGTGATAGCTCACTTCTCGGAGAACTGGGGATACATATCGACGTCTTTCCTCATCAGCGGGAACCTGTTTTCTCTTGCTTTCGGGCGTAGCCTAGATGCTCATGTGCCTCCTGTACATCAAGCCGTACCAGCTGATAGAAATGGGCGGATGTGCTTAGAAGGTAAGGCCTGTTATGTGGACGGACTGTACTTGACTATGTCCGCGTGTGTGGTGTGCGTTGGTCTGAGTGTCTACGCCGCGTGGAGGGATCAGAAGAAATTGGCGAGGTTGGAACGTTGGGGTAGGAGAAGGATGTCGGAGCCTTGAGCTATGCTTTACTCTTCTTCGAGATATCTTGTGGTATAAAATATGCTTCCTTCATTGAGGTAGATTAGCTTGGTTCGTGCCATTTGCACATTGCATGCTGGGGATCACTGCTCAGGCGGCTCCACTCTGGCTTTTGTAGTGCCACTGGGCGTACTCGTAATTGTAGAAATAGGAGGGACTCCTGGTCCAATCAGGTAAGTAATTTGTAGATAAGATAAGATATCACTGATCGAAATTTTCGATTGCAAGCAACATGTCGTCGACTTCAAGTTATACTTCAACGTTCGCGATCCATATCTTGGTGAGGTTGTTTCATGAACATCTTTGATTCATCATCTAAACCCAATACCTCAGTACTATGGTTCAAGAGGCCCACCATCACAGACCAACTCTCAAACAGGTTCAGCCATCATGGTCGCTCAAGTTGCACATATCCTCATTTCACGTCATAAAAAATCTAGAAAAACAAGTCCTTCAAATCCAAACATGCTACAAAAGGCTCACTGAGAGACGCAGCAAAAGGTCGGATCCTTCCACTGTCTGAAACTATATTAACATGTCAACCAGGTCGAGTATCGCGTCAATCGCCAAAAGTCACACATTCATCCCCCAACGCCGCACAAAATCGTCTGAACAGAAAAAACCACGCGAAACAAGTTCAGGCTCAAAAGCGCACTGCGATCGTCTCCGCGACTAGGCTGTTCAGCGGTGCAGATGGTGCTCCTCGAATCGTCGCTGTCGTTCCACTATGTCCGGATGTTTCTGCGCAGGAGACCGTCAAGTCTCTGGTGGAATCGTTGGGCGAGAGTGCGGAAGACTGTCCGATTGCTGGAACATGGAGAATGCGGTGAGTTTCAAGGCATTGCTAATCGGCCCACTAAACATCCGCTTTACAGAGCAGAACGCTTTCGGACATCCATACAATTCATCACGCTCCCTTACAAATCCTTGTACGAAACTCTCGATGCCTGTAAAGTAGCTGACTATGTGGTCTTTGTGCTCTCACCCGTGGTCGAAGTCGACACTTTCGGCGACACTCTTCTTCGGATCCTCCAAGCTCAAGGCCTACCCGAGGTCGTATCCATCATCCCTGCTTCTCTATCTGCATCGGTAGACCAGAAATCTAAATCTGGAATCCTCAAATCCCTGTTATCGTTCGTCCAATATTTCGTACCTACACAATCTCGCGTATTCGATCTCAGCAATGGGAGTGACCAACTGAATGCCGTCAGAGCGCTGGCCGAGGGTAAACCCAGCGATGTCAGATGGCGAGAGGGACGGTCTTGGATTGTGGGCGAGCAAGTTGACTGGGATGGGGCTGATGACGGTACTCTCAAGTTGACCGGTGTCGTCCGCGGAACAAGCCTATCCGCAAATAGACTCATCCACTTACCCAACTACGGCGACTTCCAAATCTCTAAAGTATGTTCGACTCCAATCTCACTGTCCAGGTCCTCAACAAACTCCTTTAGATCGTTTCTGCTCCTTTACCACGGCACAACCACAAAATATCCGGAAATGGCATGAGCGTAGACCTAGAACCGTCTCTCATCGCTGAACCAGATCCCGCGGACGCTGATTCGTTGGTCTCGTCCAATGATCCGGATGATTTAGCCAACGAACAGACTTGGCCGACGGAAGAAGAAATGCAGAACCATGCCGTCGACGGAGCTAACAATGGTATCGACGAGGACATCCCTGATGCTTCGAATGGTACGACCCCGAAGCGCGTGAAACGTGTGCCTAAAGGGATGAG
The DNA here is from genome assembly GCA_029747585.1 of Pleurotus djamor. NCBI lineage: Eukaryota > Fungi > Basidiomycota > Agaricomycetes > Agaricales > Pleurotaceae > Pleurotus > Pleurotus djamor. The sequence goes on along the minus strand of JAPEVF010000019.1, from coordinate 175,125 downwards.
CGAGTATCAAGCGGCGTGGATCGTAGAGAGTGACGATGAAGATGAGGAAGGCGGATCTGGTTCTCAGGATGACAATGGAGAGATGGAAGGCGTCCAAGAGAAAGATGAAGAAGAAATGCAAGACTTGGTTGTCGACGATGATCAAGAGATGGACTCCACCACTCGCGGAGTCCACTTCGAAGATCTAGACAACGAAGAAGAGGAAAAACAGTAAGGCTCGTTTTCTCTGTCTTTCCATGACATTCTGACTCACACGTCTATCCGCGAACGACTAGACTGCAATCCTGGCGTTCTCGGCCAAGGACCCAGGAGGACCAGGAAGACCTTCTCTTCCCTGACGAGATAGATACTCCCAAGGAAATCCCCGCTCGCACTCGATTCCAACGATTTCGAGGCCTACGCTCATTCCGTACTAGTCCTTGGGATCCATATGAAAACCTCCCTAGAGACTATGCTCGAATCTTCCAATTTGAAGACTTTAAAAGAACCGAGCGGGGTGTGAGGAAAAGAGCTGATGCCGAACTTGGCGTCGTCGAAGTATGTTTCTTCACTGTTCCATGTCTATCTTATCTTCTAATGCACCATGTAGCCTGGGACGAGAGTGACAGTCTTTATCAAAGGTGTACCTCAATCTGCCGCAAGCGTGCCGTACCCTGTGCTCTTCTCCTTGCTGCAACATGAACACAAGACTACTGTGCTCAACTTCACAGTACAGCGAAACACAGAATATGACGGGTCTGTGCGGTCCAAGGTACGTCATTCTTCCTCTTATCCAAGGTTCGGCCCTGACGATCTCCCGATTCCCATTAGGATCCAATGATACTTTGCGTTGGCCCCAGACGCCTCCGTATCAATCCAATCTACAGTCAACATACGCGAGGCGGAGGTAAAGGTGCGAACAACGTCCACAAGTTCGAGCGGTACCTTCGGCACGGTGTTACGAGCGTTGCAACGACCTACGGGCCCGTGGTCTTTGGCCATCAACCCTGCATGTTACTTCGAGAGTCGGAAGACCCGCAAGGTGCGTTTTCATAACATGGGAAACCCATATGCCTTGTCATTGGTCTTGCTTTTACCTTTGCTTCGACTGTCCGTTCCGAGTTGTCACTCTGTGTTACGGCATTTTCGGTTTCTTCCTTCTTCCTTTCACCTCCCGGTCCTTGTCTTCCCCCCACATCGCCCCTCCCCCTCAGGTGTAACTATCGATTTCCCTTCGACCATGTTCGCATGGGGGTATGTCGATGGACATGATCGGGGTGGACTTCCGGTATCTCTTTGACGATTTGACCTCGTGACTGACTTGTTGGCTTTGCAATAGCTCCGCATCTGGTGGCAATGGGATCGTTCCTAAATCCCGATACAACCCGTGTCATTGCGAAGCGCATTATCCTGACCGGACATCCGTTCAAGGTGCACAAGAAGACAGCTACCGTGCGATACATGTTCTTCAATTCAGGTAAGGAAGCGCAGTTGCTCGTTTTCCGTAATTTATGTCTGATGAGTCTAATGCCTAACCATCCCTTTTTCCTTCATACTCCTCGATCCTTGACACGCAATGCACGTCACCCATTGCTTCATACCTTTCCTTCCTTTTCTTTCGCGCCGCAAACCATGAAACACCCAACGGATCCCGTTTAACGCGCGTTGGTGATACCCCGCGGCCGCATTATCGACACATCCCTTGCTCGCCTAACCTCACCCCTTCCTTCTCTTCCCTCGACCTATTCGGCGATCATAATCGGACATTGCACTTCCTTTCAACAAAATCTCACCCTCCCGATCTTGGTCTTTACGGCTCTTGCCTCCGTATTGTGCAGACGACGTGCTTTACTACAAGCCCATTCAACTACACACCAAGCACGGCCGTACGGGCCACATCCGAGAGTCTCTCGGAACACACGGATACTTCAAGGCTCATTTCGATGGTCCTATCAATCAGATGGACACGGTGTGCATGTCTTTGTATAAACGTGTCTTTCCCAAGTGGGCGACTCTCTGGAAGGATGGTCACAGTGAACAACAAGAAGGGGTGGTCGATGATTATGCGATGGACATGGAATGAGAAGACAAAAGACATCAACACAAGGATGTGTCTGCCGATGCGTGTGGGTGTGGGTGTGTGTATAGGTGTGTGTATGTTATCCGGAGTAAGCACGTTATGCAGCTTTGCGGCTTGGGCGATGTGAACCTACGGTATCTTTTTCTCCTCGGTTTCCGCCGGCGCAAAGGCTTGTCATCAAATTCAGAGACCGCCCATTCTTCCCGGCGAATCAGTTCTCTTACGCTCTCTCGATTCTCAGTCCTTCTCGGAATTCGACGTCTACTTCCTCCGAGTTTCCCTGAGAGGGTTCTTCCTTACATCTCAGAGGAGCTTTAGCGATCCACTTGAGGGCCTATGCCGCTGAAAGCTGATTCAGGTACTCAGCACTCGTACTCAGCACTCAGGCTTCGGCCGCAATGCATCACATGCTACAGACGATTGGGGCGATGATACTGACACTTTCCTCGTGTAGGTGGGGAAACTTAGCCCCTGAATCTTGTTTTGCCCCTTTGGAGAACCCTGACCGTAAATGAGTTCAAAACACTAAACGCCTTCGCGATCTATGAAAGCCACAGTTGATAGGCCGGCACAGTCTGTCCGATCACGACATATCGTTGGTCTAAATTACCAGAGTTACGGAACACTCTGCACGTTGTGACCCGTTTTGCCCGCAGAACATGGCATGGATAAAAATACTTCCTTGATCCTTTAGGATCGATAAAGCAAGAACACGTTACGTTGATAGCGTACGAACAATGGCAGTGTGATGGGGAAGGGTAACTGCAGTGTGCCAAGGTCAATGGTAAGCCATGCAGTGAATGCCTTCTCCTTGAGAATCGCGCATGCTTGCGATCATTCAGCGTAACTCGTTGATAATACATAGGTGACATGGAACAAGTTTTACAGAATAGTGGTGCTAAATACTGCACGACGACGATATGCTATTGCCAGCGACCAGCTGGGATGTGGGCGAGTATTAATATGGTACGAAACATGCGTTATCGCCGATGAATGGGAAACGAACAAAGATATTATATATAGATCCAAAAGCAGCGTCTCGGCGAAGCCATGGGTTGCTGTAGTGGAAATCGGGTGCATAAGCATGTATCCATGGGTATGTATGGTTGGTTTTTGCATGATATGATGGGTGGTGGGGGTGTATCCGGTGTACAGGGTGGATGAGAAGGGTTTAAGCGAGCGAGGTACGCTGATCAGGTCGACTAAAGACGCGAGTATGAGCACGCTTGATCTACAAGAAAGGGGATCGAGGCGATTGCTTACCACTTCCGCTTCTTCATCATGCCTTGACCGCTGCACTCTTGTCTATGTCATTACGGGTCGCGATGGGCTTTGCCTGCTGTTTGCCTGCCAAGATAACGTCCTTGTGAGCCTTCCGCCTCGACATCGACATTAAAGAAAGGATAACGTACGTTTAGCATGGGCAATAGCGAGTTCAGCGGGGGTCATAAACCGCTGGTCATTGTCTGAACCAGCAGCACGCTGTTTGTCCAGAGACGTTCTGGCCTCTGTCCACTGCTTAAGCGTATAAGCAGCGAGTTCCTGAGAGTAACGTAGTCTCTCGTCATCGGATGCGAAGGCCATGGTCATCGTTGGGAACGACGAGGGAGGGTGAAAAGATATGTTGAAGATGAGTGGAAGAAAGAAAGTTGGAGTTGGGAGAAAAACGAAAGACAAGAGGACCTTTATACGCCTGATCAAGCGAGGAGCCAGTTCACTTGCACGCCGTGCTAGATGCCGAGGCTCTAGACCGTCGTACTCCTCATCGCTTTTATAGGCCCGCCTGGACGCAGGCTCCCATTGGTTGTACCCACTCCACATCCTGTGATTGGCCGCACGTAATTTTCTCCCGCTTCCCCCAGTATTCCCCTCTCCCGCAAGGCACGAATCCGCGTTCTGGATTCTCCTTCACAAAGTTAAAGGTACTTCTGGTTTGGGAGCTGTAGCGTCTCACTAACTCCACAACTTCAATAGAACCCAAAATGCGTGAATCAATAGAGGAAAGCTCTGGATGACTTTCCGCAGAAATCAGATCTCAGATTTCGCACCAAGCGCTGCCCATTGACTCAATGTTTAACGATGACTTGGAATCCAATAGGGTAAGCAGTAGGGAAGGGCAAGCATTCAACCTTATAAGATCCAACACACCAAGATCCAACACACCAGTGGGCGGAGAAGGATCAAAGAGACATGGAAGCTGGGGGGGGATTTTCAGGCTGTTTGCGAGCGTGGCCCCCGATTCCGCAGACATCTCAGCCACAGTAGGTGCTTTGGCTACATGCCCCCTGAGGTCTTTACACCTTCGGACAATATTTGGCTTGTGTTTAAAAAGTAAACTGAAGGTCGCGGGGAGAGCAAGGGGAGACTGGCAAACCATTGAGAGGCATGGACCCCCAAACGACGACAATATGGCTTCTGCAATCTGAATTTTGTCAAGGATCGCGCGCTGACGCCATGAATGATAAAACAAACCATATCTCGAAACATCGGCCACGGCTCGAAGTTCGCCTCGTACTCTCCTAGTGCGTGAGGCTAGTAGAGCCCTCAGCACTCGCCTGGCACCTACGGAATGTTTTCGAGCCTGCGGCGCCGAGCAATGGATGTACGTGGATGGACACAGTATTTCATTGTGTCTTGCTTTGCGATAATCAATAGATGTCAAGTCACCCTGGAATGCACCATACCTGTTTTCACGCATACTCAGAGCTAGCCTCCCGAAGGAAAACCCCGCGAGTTCACGCGAAACTCGCGCTGCATCTCAATGATGTCGATTTCGAGGCTCGACCCCTGTCCCCTATCAACATTCACACTGCCCAAATATGGAAGTCAGTTTGTTAGGTCTAGGATCCGTTTCTAAATCCTGCGGAAGGCCATCCAGCAATAGAGCGAATAGGGAATAAATTAGAAGAAATCATCGTCGAGATATCCGCTGTGTCCATGAGCTTAGCGATTCTAGGAATCCATTCACGCGCACCCACACATCCTCCAAGAAGCCATCAAGGTCACCTTGCTCGTCCCACGAGACCTTGCGCCCACCACCGCTGCTGCCATCAGCCGCGATGAACCGAAGTACATCTTTCACCGTGACCAAGCCCGCGAGCATCCCGTGATCCTCAACGAGGACAATGCGCGGGCTGAAAAAGCCCATCAGTCCCCCAAATCAAACCATAATAGCATAAGGAACGCACCCCATTCTTTTGAAGATTTGCATCACGATTTCTAATGGAAGTTGTGGAGATACCGTTATGGGTGTCTGTGGAGTGGTGTTGATGGAGCCGGCGAATCGATTTCTCAGCAAAAACCCAAAAGCAGAAAGGCGCCGGGAGAAACAGTCCATACCTGGTTCACCCATGGCCAGAACTTCAGTCCACCACTCGAGTTAGCGGTCTCAAACATTGAGGTCGGAACTTCCTCTTCAATCCCTACCGCGGGACCCTGCGCAAGGTCAAGGTTGTCATTGGTGTCCGCCTCGGGTTTGAAGGAGCATGGAGTCTCCGGAGATATCTGCTGAACCTTCCGTGCCTTCTCTGAAAAGCCCCAACGGGTCAAAAGGGAGAAGAATGGCACATTAGCTGAGGAAGTGGAGAGATAATGAAAGAGTCCCACCTAATACATAGCGCAGCTCGGTGCGGCCGATGTATCCACCAAGAGTACGCGAACCATCGGAGGCTACGATGGGGAAGCACTTGACATCCGTACGGGCTAGTAGTTCCTCTGATTTCGCAACGTGGTGGCGCGATCAACAAAATCGCTCCACAAATCACCAAGACAGAAGAACATCACATACCTATCTCCTGGACAGACATGCCTGATTCAGACAACGTATGAAGGTCACGCCGCATGACCTTGGAAACTGGAACAGTCAAGAGAGTTAGATGTCAGGTAACTAACGGCACTGGGTGGGTTGCGTACCCGAAACGTTAGACTCGTGTTCCGTGTTTTCGAGGAAGGGGAATCCATTGAATTTAATCATCTCGTCTGCTATCCCGGTCGTGCCGAGGAAGTCACCGACAGCCTTCGTGACAAGCAATACAATCTACGCAATGCCAAGCCGATCAGTGGACCATCATCATAGAAGGGAACGGAACGCACCATCGTAGGAAGGATGTACGTTAGTGCGCCAGTAAGTTCAAACATGATAACCACGACAGTGACGGTTATCCTCATCACTCCACTTCCCACGAATTGGAGTTGATTAGTGACATCGTTCATGTTTCCACATCATGGAAGGATGTATGTGTGGAGGTATCCACTCACCTCAAGGCTGCTGCCGCGCCTAAAAACGCATATGTACCCGGAGTGATACACGGAATATCCGGAACACAGTAGGCAAATAGACCAGATTGTGGGTAAGCCCTGAGATGGAGGAAGCGACCCCGATTAGGGCAGCGTCGCGAACAGGTTCGTTTATGGAAAGAACATACCGATACAACGCTTTCACGATGATACCAATCATCCGCCCGAATGTGGCCCCGATGGCCATGGAGGGAACGAAGATACCTGCAGGGACTTTACAACCGTATGAGATGACGACTAAGCCCATCCGAATGATCGTAGCAAAAAGCAGCGAAGTCGCGATGCTCCATTGAACAGAAGTCCTGAAAGATCACCCACGACAGCTCAGCGCAATGTCCCAAGAACCAGAAGGAGAGATAGGATCTCACTGGCACAGATTGTCATCTTGATTGTCGCATTCCCGGAACAAAATAGACATGCTTTCAGTCATGTCTATCCGTAGGAAACGATTGAAGTACCCGATCATGGCAGTAAGGGTAGCCAACGTCACGGCCTCTGCCACCCCATGCTTCGCTAAATACTTCCGCCGGAACGCCGCGACTTGTAAGTTGAATTTGACAACGAAGGCTCCATAGAGACCCTTTCCAGAGTGTCAGCCAATGTACACAAACCGTGTTTCGCGAAGCCATAGCCACGTACTCCAAATATTCCAAGGATCACATAGGGAATGATCTCGAAGAAGTGCCAGTCCCGATCATAGGTAACCTGGAATAACACGAGCTTTCCTGTTCGGAAAGGGTTCATCGCCTATTTGGCAAGAAGGGTGAGAAGGACTGGTAGAAAACCGGTTTGATGATAGCAAAACCCCACCGAAAGCGTCACTGTGGCCATCAAGGCGCAGAAGAAACTTCTCCACAGGGTATCGATGTTGAATGAATGACTCATTTCCTAGTAGAGACAAATTGAACATCATATCCACCCAATGATAGATACAGAGCACTGACTTCTATTGAGAACAGCACTCCACCGATAGGCGAGCCGAAAGCAACAGCAACACCTGCCGCACTCGCAGCAGTGATTATGTCCCTCATTTTGCCTACAACCGGGTAGTTTGGTCAAGGGAAGATAGGATATACCATTTAACCACACCTTTACTTCGCGAAGAACGCTTGAAGAGACCAGCGACGAGAGATCCAATACAACATGCGACATGAACAGACGGACCCTCCTTCCCGACAGACAAACCTGAAGCTATGACCAGCGGCTGAGAAAATTTGAGCTGTTGAGCCAATTAGCAAGGAAGGGGGGACAAATACCAATGTAATGCTTTTAATAGCAAACGTCGCGAATCCGAGGAATCCTTGCATGATGAAACCGGCAAGAATACATTTTATCTCGGATATGCCAGAACCAGCGGCGTACTTGGCGAGATTTCGGACCAGATGAGACGCCATGAATGAAAGGAGAGCCTGTCCAAAGGACACAGTCGTTCGGCATGGAAAAGAATGAGGAAGAAGGGGGGGGGGGGCACGCACCGCGAATAATACATAGATGAACCAGCGCGCGGGACCAAACGTACTCCATGGGTGCCACGAAGCGCACCCGTCCGCATCATCGTAATCAACCTCCCAACAGCAGAATTGTTGATTCAGCCACCACCCGTCCGAGCAATATCCCATCTTTATATCCGACAGCCATTCCGTGCATATTGATATCACAGCAGCATTAAGCCCAATAGCAATGCCTATCCCATACAAAGCCTGTCAGGAAGCGCACAAGGATAAAGAAATGAGGACAAACGCACCAACAAGACTAACGACGAACCAACTCTGACCTGTCTCGACAACGCGCTTCATTTGGCTGCGTAGCCAATCGACGCTTATTTCCCCACCAGGGCCTCGGAGTTCTGTATGTACATGCTTCCTTGCAGATCGTATTCGTCTATTCCGTTCGAGAATCGAGTCCTCAACCCAGTCTTCGGAAAAGGTTGATGAGTTCGGGGAGGTATAAATGACGCGATTATGCGGCTAACCTATGGTTGAAAAGTCTTCATATCGTCTAGCGGCGAAGATCAGTTGAGCGCAGGTTACAGAGTGAGTCCCATACCTGATTTCCTCGATTTCTTCATCGTCAAAGTCACCACGGTGCATGGAGGGTGAGGGAAGGTCGGGGCGGCTCGAGCAGACAAGGGATCTGCACTTTTCACTGCTGACATAATCGAATAAGCCCCCTGAGCTTATTTTGAACGGATTCTGAGGGGTGAAAAAATGAGAACAGTGTATGTTCTGTGAGCATATCCAAAGCCCATTCTTAATATGCCAGAAAAGTTTAAATAAGATCAAAATAAGCTCAAATTTCTGAGATTATAAGAAATTGGATCACAATGATACTGAACAGCATACGCTGTTCCGATTTTTTCACTCCCCAGAATCCGTTCAAAATAAGCTCAGGGGGCTTATTCGATTATGTCAGCAGTGTTTGGTATTTAGGCGCCTACTCTAGGAGAGATAGGAGATCAGGAGTCGGTGCAAAGAAACGCATCTAAGCCTTCGTGCAGACTCATGGTTGCTTCTATTCTCAAAGGTCCAAGTTACACGGTAGCTGCTCATTACCAGCATGTAAAATTCGACAACAAGCATTCATCATAAACCATCTAACCCAAGGATACTGCAAGTTACCTGAGCTTGGCCTGCCTTTTCTGATCTCTCCACGCAGCGTAGATACTCAGGCCAAAGCACAGCGCACACGCGCACATTGTCAAGTACAGCGCGTCAACATAGCAAGTCTTCCCTTCTAAACACATCCTCCGACCAGAGGCTTCGGCCGCTAACCCTCGACGTGAAGGAGGTTCATGGGCATCTAGATTGCGCCCGAACACAATGGAGAAAAGGTTGTTGCTGAGGAGCGTAGATGCCGTTGCGTATCCCCAGTTTTCAGAGAAATGAGCTGATGGAAATCAATGAGCATTGGGCTATGGTGAACCTCTGAGCAAGTACTTACGTAGACCAAGCCACTCGATACACATAGAAGAGAACAGGGGAAAGATACTACCGTACCCCAGCCCAACTAAAGCGCTTGCTATCCAAAGGCTCTCGAGCTCTTCAATACGCATGGCAACATATTGCGAAGTGAGAAGGGCCAGGGAGGTCAGGGCCAAGCAGTACGACCGTGGCCACTGGAGCCTAGTTTTGGTGAAATCAGAAATTAAACCTGCAAGGCACCGTTAAAGGCCGGAAGTAAGCACAGAGCATGAAGGGGCACCAATGATGATACGCCCTGCAAAGCTAGTAACACTGATGGTGGACACTTGTACAGCTTGCCACTTTTGGGCGTCCTTGTCGTCATAAACGGAGAGGCCATGAACATATAAAGCCTGAGTCATGACGCCGACATTATTGATGTCTGTGTTGAAACTTGATTGAGGGAATATTGGGGGATGAAATGCGATCACATACACATGAGACCAGTCCCGCAAACTGTCGTCGATGGGGTGAGTGAATCAGGGATAAGGGAACATAGGGTAGAAGGCGGACATACGCATCGCAAACATGCTAGACAACAGCCAAAACTCTGGAGTTTTGCAGAGCCTCAAGCCATATATATTTGGTTGTTCGACGTAAACCTCTTTGGTGGATCCAATGCCATCGCGAGGCCGCCTAGATGACATCTCCAAGACATCTCCGCCTTCGTATACAGACTGGTCACTTTCATCGCAATCCACCGAATGTCCCGACAACAAGTGGGTTTGGCTTGCATCTTCGCACTGGAAGAGCGCAGCAGATGCGCCGTTACCATTGGGACAATCCAACGTATGAGAATCCGACGGTGGTAGGGGGATTGGTCGAACCCAGAAGAACCCAAGGATCATGGGCAGGGTTGTGCCGAAGGTCAGAAGGAGCAAGAAAGACGACGTATCACCCGGAAAGAGCAGTTGAGCAACGGTCGAAAATACGAACGCCGCAAGTCCAAGCGCTGAAATTACCAATCCCAATACAGTCGCTCTGGCTCTGTCGGGGAATGTCTTTGCTGTCGCATTTGTGGAGCTCATATGCCCAGCGGATGTAGCTACGCCTATAGCATATTTACAGGCGGTCAATTCGATAAAGCGAAACAATGGCAAAGTTGTCTCCGTGGGCGAAAGGCCAGCGACAAAGAAGTTCCAGATGCCTAAGTACCCTGATAGGATGGATACCGCGCCACCTGCGAGGAGAATACGAGGTCCATGAGAGTCAACTACCTTACCCCAGATGGGCCCAATAGTGTGAGTGCCAACTTGGGGACATATTGGTGAGCAGGATGGGGGTATACGAGCGGAAACTTACCACTTCCTGCGACACTTATTACATTTAGTTGCGTATGGGAAAGCCCTAGTCGTGCCCCGAGTTGGGGAGCCCAAGCTGTTGTGAAGTTCAAACTGTCAAGCATTCCATCTACAGTCGACCATATCACCCTCACCAGAGTAAGTCTAGAATTATGGCGACACGTCAGATGAAATTTAAAGCCGAAATCAAGGAGCAGTGACCACTCACATAACTGCTTCCCGACGCGAACGAGACCAACGTAGAAGCCAGCAAGGTTGTTAGGCGGGGTGCGCTAAAGAGTGCCGGATACGATGAAGGAGAGGGGGTCGCCATCGTGGTTTCCAGTGTACGGGTCGGTTGACGGTCTGTACGCGAGTAAGTAGCGGATGTCCATCTCTCCGACGTTTCAACGTCGGAGGCGTCGTGGCAAAAATCATTTTTAAGGTTAAGAAGCCTTGCATGGTGATTCAATTTTGCTGGAGGAGTAGCTAGTAAGCGCCCGGATACAAAGGTTGTTTGCCCCCGAAAATGGTTACATACATACAAGAGGAAGCGAACACACATGTTGGTGGACGGCATAAACGCTCATAAACGAGTGGACAAGACAACTACAACCGAAAAGACAGCTTACACAAGCGCGGTCTTCTATCCCTATTCAAAGGAGCGTTGAGCTGGGAAGGATACCAGAAATTAGGCAGGAAAACGACAGTGGACAATCATCACAAAATCACCAATTCAAGATTCCAAAGCCCTCCTCCTCCCGGGGCTTTCCAACCTCGCCAATTTCTTCTGATCTCTCCATGCCGCGTAGACACTAAGACCTACGCAGAGCGCACACGCGGACATAGTCAAGGACAGCGCATCAACGTAGCAAGCCTTGCCTTCCAGACACGTTCGTTCAGAGATTTCAGCGGGCAAACCTCGACGCGCCGGAGGCTCATGAGCATCCAAATTGCGCCCGAATACAATGGCGAAAAGGTTAGTGCTGAGCAGCGTAGATGTTGTCGTGTATCCCCAGTTTTCAGAGAAGTGGACTACAGGTGATTGATATTGGGGGATTAATAGTCATGAATTGGACATGAAGTCAAAGTTAGGCAAGGACTTACGTAGCCCGAGCCACTCTATGCACATGGAGGAGAACAAGGAAAAGATACTTCCGTACCCCAGCCCAACCATGGCACTGGCAATCCAAAGGCTTTCAACATTCTCAATACGCGTAGCGATGTACTGCGAGGTGAACAGGGATAGGGAAGTGAGCACCAAACAGTACGACCTCGGCCACCGGAGCCTAGTTTTGATGAAATCAGAGGTCAAACCTGCGAAGCACACAGTCACTTGACGGGTGATGACAAGACCAGAGCAGAAACCATACCAATGGCCACACGACCAGCAAAGTTAGTAACACTGAGAGTCGATACCTGCACAGCTTGCCATTTTTGGGCGTCTTCGTCGTTATATGTAGGGTGGCTGTGGACATATAGAGCTTGAGACATGGCGCCGACATTGTTGATGTCTGGCTTAAATGTTGAGAAGAAGCTTGGGGAGGTCAACACGGTGACTTACAGGTAAGACCTGTCCCACTGACTGCCGTCGACAAAGTGAGAGCATAAGACGAAGCAGGGTGGAAGCAGGACGTACGCATTGAAAACATACTAAACAGGAGCCAAAATTCCGTACTTCTACATAGCTTTCGACCATATATGTTGGGTTGGCTATCACGGAACTCTTTATCAAATCCATCGCTATGGCGTGAGCGACTTCGTGACAATTCCAAGGTACGCCCTTGATCAACTTCGTTCGGCTCGTCTGATTCTTCCGACGACAACAGGGGGCGGCGTCCTTCCTCACTTTGACTTTGAAAGGGTGTTCCTGGAGCTCCAGCGGTGTTAAGGGCACCCTCAACAGTGGCACCGTTTTCATATACTGCCGCCATATTATAACACTCCGAAGGAGGTAGCGGGATGGGTCGTACCAAGAAGAGCCCCAGGATCATGGGGATGGACGTTCCAAAAGCGAGAAGGAGCAGGAAAGAAGACGTATCCCCCGGAAAGAGCATACGAGCGATTGTCGAGAAGAAAAATGCCGAAACTCCAAGGGCTGAAATGACTAAGCCCGTCGTCGTAGCTCTTGCTCTGTCGGGAAACGTTTTCGCAGTCGCGTTTGTGGAACTCATATGCCCAGCAATTGAACCTGCGCCTGTCCCAAAACTGCAGATGTTTAAGGCAAAGAAACAAAATGCTGTCACAGTCGTCTCCGTGGGCAAGAGACCAGCGTTGAAAAGTTTCCAGATGCCTAAGTATCCTATCATGAGGAATATAGCTCCCCCTGCGAGGAGAGGGCGGGGTCCACGAGAGTCGACTGCCTTGCCCCAGATGGGCCCGCTCGCGTATGCGCCGACTTGGATGTGAAATACATGAGTGTGCGGCGGGCAAAACGCAAGGAAAGAGAAATCACCACTCGCTGACAGAGCTATGACATTGAGTCGGGTATGAGAGAGTCCTAGTCGTGCCCCAAGTTGGGGTGCGTAAGCTGTTGCGGTTCGAATCGTCAAAGATTCCATCTGTTCTCGGCCAGGTTATCCTCACCAGAAAAAGTCTAAAAATATGGCTACAAGTCAGATGAAAGTCGCTCGCAAGTGGAAACGCCACGCACATAATTAGTTCCCGACGCCAACGATACCAACGTAGAAGCAAGCAAGGTTGTGAATCGGGGTGCACTCATGAGCGCTGGGTACGATGTGGGAGAGGGTCCCGTCGTCATTGCAGTTTCTGGTAAGCTGATAGATAATCTGCCCACAAGCAAGTGACTGATGTATGATCAAGTATTCAACAGGGATGGTGGACGCCGTGGCAGAAGGATTTTAAGGTAAAGAAGCTCCGCCATGGTGCTTCAATCGACCAGAGTAGTCAATAAACTTCGGAGCGTCAACGTTTTGGTGAACGTCTGTAAGCGCTCAAACAGGTCAGGGCCAGAACTGGGAAGGTAACGAAAAAANGGAATCTCCCCTATAATCCATAAGCTGACAACGTAGGTTGAACGTATGTAGCTAGAAATCCTCTCTGGAGCTCACTCAAAGGGGGCGGGAGTATGGAATCTATTCAGGAAGGGTTCATCGGGCTGAAAACTGCGGAGAACATCCATCACAAAAATCACAAAACCAATCATTTTCCTCCAGCGACTTTCAGCTTCTTCTGATCCGTCCAAGCAGCGTAGAAGCTCAGTCCCAAGCATAGCGCACACGCAGACATGGTCATATAGAGCGCATCGACGTAGCAAGCGTTGCCTTCAAGACACATCTTCCCAGATGTCCCATCGCCTAAGACAGGCTGATGAGCATCTAGATTGCGTCCAAACGCGATGGCGAATAGGCTTCCGCTGATGAGAGGGGATGTTGTTGCGTATCCCCAGTTCTCAGAGAAGTGAGCTAATTTAACGGGAATGAATAAGCATCAACCTATGGGTGGGCATGGGGTGGGCAAGGACTTACGTAGACCAAACCACTCTATACATACGGCGGAGAATAAGGGAAAGATACTACCGTACCCCAGCCCAACCATACCGCTGGCAATCCACAAATTTTCAGGACTGTTGATACATATGGCAGCATATTGTGAGGTGAGTAGTGTCAGGGATGAAAGGACCAAGCAGTATGACCTTGGCCATAGCAGCCAAGTTTTGACGAGATCGGAAAGCAAACCTGCGAGGGACATTCAGAGGGGAGTTTGTAGTCCCAGTCACGATCACAGAACATAGAGTAAGGCGTACCAATGATTATACGGCCTGCGAAGCTGGTGACACTGAAAGTAGACACTTGCACGGCTTGCCATTTCTGAGCTTCCACTTCGTTGTAAGCAGGGTGGCCGTGGGCGTATAAAGCTCGTGACATAGCGCCGACATTGTGACTATCTGAGCAGAAACTCCGGAAGGGGCTTAGACTCTAGAGTGTTAGACACGGTTACGTACACATTAGGCCCGTCCCAGCGACTATTCCGATTCAACAAGATCAGCACCATGGCAGTTTAGGCGTGGACACAGGACGTACGCATTGACAGCAAACTAAACAATAACCAGAACTTCGGAGTTCTCAGTAGCTTCAGGCCATAGACATTTGGGAGTCCGTCACAATACTCTTGAACGCTATGGAGGCCCATGTAGGGTTCCAGAGACTCACTTGGTGGCGATTTGAAGGAGTTCCTGCGCTCAGAAACGGACCGATCGCTGGCGTGAGACCCATTTGAGTCCTCAGAAAGCAGGGGGCGGCGTTTACGTTCATGTTGGAGGAGTACTGGAACGGTGGCGGCGTCAACCTCATCATTATGATCAGCCGTGGAGATATCCGAAGGTGGCAGCGGGATGGGTCGAACTAGGAAGAACCCAATGACCATGGGTATCGCCGTGCCAAAGGCAAGAAGTAGCAGGAAAGATGACGTATCCCCCGGGAAGAGCATATGAGCTATAGTTGAAAATAAAAATGCCGAGAGTCCAAGGGCTGAGTTAACTATGCCCGTCACCGTAGCTCTTGCATGGTCTGGAAATGTTTTCGCTGCCGCATTTATGGAACTCAAGTTCCCAGCATTTGCGGCTACACCCGTTCCGAACTTACAGGCGATCAGGACGCCAAAACAAAACGTTGTCAGAGACGTCCCGGGAAAGACACCATCGTCGAAGAGTTTCCGGATGCCTAGGAATCCTGAAAGGAGGAATACGGCAGCGCTAGCGAGTAGAATGCGAGGTCCGCGAGCGTCTACAATCTTGCCCCAAACCGGCCCGCTCATGTATGCGCCAGCTGGGAGGTTGCATTAGTGAGCGACGGAGAACGATATAAGGGAAGAGTAATTACTAATCGACGCCTGTGCTATGACATTGAGCTGAGTATGAGAAAGTCCCAGTCGTGCCCCGAGTTGCGGTGCCCAAGCTGTTGCGGACCGTCAAGTATTTGTCCTGTATCTAACCACTGCATTCTCACCAGAGAAGGTCTGAGCACATCGATACTACAAGTCAGAAAGGACCCATTGACAAACAGCTCTAACTCACATAATTAGTTCCCGACGCCAACGACACTAAAGTGGAAGCAAGTAGGGTCGTGATTCGAGGTACACTGATGAGTGCTGGGTACGAAGGTACCGGCGTCATTGTGGTGTCTGGCTATCTGATAGACGGTCTACCAGCAAGCAGCTGGTGGACGTTCAAATCTTCAACGAGGGCAAACGTGGTGCCACCATGCCAGTGATATTAAGGTTAACTTTGAGAATGTTCGCAGGGCCATTGCTTCGCAATTCATCCCGAGGGACGCCCATCAGATTGCCCATAATCAAGGGCTGGGAAACGATGCCTCCCTTCGTCCTCCGCAATGCGTGTCAAAGGTTTAGCGCTTCACCGGCACCTCCAGGACCCTTCTATTCTATATCGCGAGTGTCCATGCACATGTTTACATAACGAGATACAAGAAATCAATCAGACAAACGATAGCAAGAATTTATCACAAAAAGCACCCAACTCAAGACTCTGAAGCCCTTCTCCTGCCCCGACTTTCCAGCTTGGCCAGCTTCTTCTGATCTCTCCACGCGGCGTAGATGCTCAACCCTACACAGAGTGCACACGCTGACATAGTCAAGTAGAGCGCGTCGACGTAGCACGCCTTGCCCTCTAAGCACATCCTGCCAGAGGTTTCTGCTGGTAAACCTCGACGCGCAGGAGGTTCATGAGCATCGAGATTGCGTCCAAAGACAATCCCGAAAAGGTTCCCACCGAGTAAGGGAGATGTTGAAGTATATCCCCAATTTTCGGAGAAATGAACTAGGTGACACCAATGAACATTCAAAACTGGGAGAGGGTGGGACATGGACTCACGGAGACCAAACCACTCTATACACATCGAAGGAAACAAAGAAAACACACTTCCATACCCCAGCCCGAGGAGAGCGCTAGCAATCCACAAGCTTTCTAGGTTCTCGATATGCGTAGCGACATATTGCGAAGTGAGCAAAGCCAAGGAGACCAACACTAGGCAGTACGACCTCGGCCATCGAAGCCGAGTCTTGATGAAGTCTGAAGTCAAACCTACGCAAGACGTTTACACGCAGGCCAAAAGTACAAAATATGATGAGAGGATGCGCACCAATGATTATACGGCCAGCAAAATTAGTGACACTGATGGTCGAAACTTGCACGGCTTGCCATTTCTGAGCTTCCTTGTCGTCGTAAACAGGGTGACTACGGGCATAAAGGGCTTGCGACATGGCGCCAACATTGTTGATATCTGAGTTGAAAATGAGGAAGAAGCTCGGAGAGATAGAACGCGGTCACGTACACATGAGACCCGTTCCACTGACTAATTAGCAAGGTAAGTGGTAGGCTGAGCTCAAGGTGGAAGGAGAGCGTACGCATCGACAATAGACTAAACAGTATCCAGAATTCGGGGTTTTTCCATAGCTTTAAGCCGTATATGTTTGGTAGGCCATCATGGTACTCTTTGGTGGATCCAATGCTATGGCGGCCCATCGAGCTACGAGACCGATGTCTGTAGGCTTCTGGGGATCTACTTCGAGACAATTCTAAGGTGTTCCCGCCTTCATAAACCGACTGATCACTTTCGTTGGAATCTTCTGAATCTTCCGACAGGAGATGGGTGCGACTTGCATCCTCGTGCTGGAATAGTACTGCAGCGGCTTCAATGGCATCGGGGTCACCCTCAACCGTGTGATGATCGACGGTGTACGACTCTGAAGGCGGCAAAGGGATGGGGCGAACTAGGAAGAATCCAAGAATCATGGGCATCGCTGTCCCGAAGGCAAGAAGTAGCAGGAAAGAGGATGTGTCGCCCGGGAAAAGCATATGAGCAATCGTCGAAAAGAAAAAGGCCGAAAGTCCAAAGCCCGATATAACCAAGCCCGTCGTTGTGGCTCTCGCCCTGTCGGGAAATGTTTTTGCTGTCGCGTTCGTGGAACTCATATGTCCGCCATTTCCGCCGACGCCTGTTCCGAAGCTGCACGCCGTTAGAGCGAAGAAGTGAAATGTTGAGAGCGTCGTCTCAGTAGGCAATAACCCAGTGTCGAAGAAGTTCCGAATTCCCGAGTATCCTGAAAGGAGAAATACGACGCCGCCGGCAAGGAGGATACGAGGTCCGCGAGAGTCAACGATTCTACCCCAGATTGGCCCGCTCGCGTATACGCCGACTTGAGAGATATATCGATGAGCGTGCCAAGACGACAGGAGAGAAGAGAAAATCACCATTTCCCGCAAGTCCTATGATGTTGAGCTTGGTGTGCGAAAGCCCTAGCCGTGCCCCAAGTTGAGGTGCCCAAGCTGTTGCGAATGGTCAAGCATTCCTCCCGTATGCGACCACGTCATCCTCACCAGAGAAAGCCTAGCGACATAGAAGTCAGTGGGTTTCTATCCGTTAGAAATAAACGATAGTCACGCACATAATTAGTTCCCGAGGCCAACGATACCAAGGTGGAAGCAAGTAGGGTTGTTATTCGGGGTGCGCTGATAAGTGCTGGGTACGTTGGTGAGGATGGCGTCGTCGCCATTGTGTTTTCAGATATATAGCTTCTGGATGACTGATATAATATTCAGCGACGGAACATAGCGAGTTGCGGACGTGTTGGCGGTGGACGTGGTGAACGGCAAGCGAGCTCCCAAGCAAGAGCGCTAATTGGTAGCGCTCTTACTTAAATAGGGAGATGAGCGAACTCGGTGAAAACTTTTCTGCCAACGTTGGAGGAGAGCAGGGCTCCTACTTCTTTCATGAACCCTTCTAATTCCCCGCGAAAAAGGAGAATAACGGTAACCACACTTACTAGGAGTCTGACAGGGGCTCTTCTGTCCTTTCCCCTCCGTCGCGATCGACCTGTCCCATGTCGACTTGAAGTGTGCTCGGACCAATGATCCACAGAGACTCGGACTCGGCTCAAAGCCCCACCCCCTCTTTATCACTGCAGAGGTCATCCCGCCTTATGATCCACAGATAAAGGACTCAACCAAGACTCAGCACTCAGTACTCCGTACTCAGTCTCAGTTCTGCCACTGCGAACATTTGGATAACCCGAGACTCCCGCACGGATTTTCTTATTCGATACCTAGCGCTTAGCGCTTAGCCCCCAGAACGCGTGGGCAGCAATGTATGATGGGTTCTTCGCGCGGACTTCAGCGCTTCCTCATCTCGTTCACACAGTTCATCTCTTGATCAGAGCCACCATGGTGCGATGAATCAACTCCTCTGGAAGCGTTTTTTGTATTGATTGACCATGTCGATAGCTTTCTAGTATCATCTTACGCTCTTCATCGCCCCCGCTCCGACCCATCAGTCAGACATACCAAAACATCTCTACTCTCCCTGATGAGATCCTGGCGGATATATTCCTCGCTCTAAAGCATATCGCCATGGACAGTGGTAACAGATTCGGACACAGGTTGCTATCCTTTTTTTNCCGAAGTCAAAGTGCCCGGCTTAGGTCCTTGGATATACGTTGCCCATGTATGTTCTCACTGGCGCCGCGTCGCACTCGAAACTCCCCATCTATGGTCGACGATCTCCCTATCCGATCCCCCACGTGCTCTTGTGATGCTCCAGCGATGTAAGGATGTGCTGCTGGACATCACTTGCGACATGAATGTCACGCCTCTTTCCATCCTCGATGCCGCCACTCTCATCTCATCCACATCGCGTCAAATTCGAGTGCTTGAGTTAAGAATATCCATTCTTGACCTGCCTATCATTTCACTTTCGATATCAAGCTTTCCGAGGCTACAGGAGCTGAATATATATACGATGGAAAGTATGGAAAGCTACATGTTAGCAAAGGCGAGCCCGCCCAGTCCCTTACGCTGGCCAGCCATGCCTACTATACGTCGGCTGCAAATTATAGGCTCTTTTACGAATATGGATCCTCTAAGCCTAGCTTCCTTGGTAGAACTCGAGATTTCGGTGTTGGTGCCATCTTCGTGGTTGATCAAAGTCTTGCGGGAGGCTCCTGGCTTGGAAGATGTCGATGCCAGGATACGGTCACGCGAAGAATTAACTTATACTGGTCCTTCACGGATACACCTTCCAAAGCTACGAAACATCAGTCTTTTCTTCCTTGGTGGTCTCCAAGATATTCATCTCTTTGACTACCTCGATGTCCCTTGCTCTGCCCAAATATCTGTCATCTGTCATGCAATCTCTCATATCGGAGCTCATCATATCTCTGTCCTTCGAAGACTGTCTTTTCGGGTCACTGTTCCAACATTTGACACAATGTTGCAATTCAGCTCCGATTCCTTCTTCATGGCGCGGCGGTCACCGCCAACATCACTCCAAGTAACAAATATCTCTCTCACTATGGAAACCGGCCTCGCCGCCCCACATGCAGAGCTTTACTCCTTGTTGCCTTGCGAAGCCACAACTTCCCTAAGCCTCATAACCACCGATGAGCCAAGTTTAGCAGCAGTTATACCGGCCATACTACCGTTGTTTTCGCGGATCAAGCGACTCACATGTACCTCACCCCATGCTTTCAACTTCTTGATAGCCCTGGTCACCCCCGTTGCCGGTCATTTGCCTAATCCACACCTTCAGACTCTCAGTCTGATGAGAACCAACTACGATGAACGTTTCCCAAGTCCTAGCCTTGGTGATTTTTCGGTGCTTAAAGAAGTCCTCCGAGAACGTGCTAGCCAAGGATTTCCTATCAAGGACATCGTCTTGGGGCCGCTAAATTGCCTTCCAATCGGTTTCCTTGAAGAAATTAGAGCCTATTCTACAGTTTTCAAGGGCTACTAGTCGATTCCAAGTCGTTTGCAGAGTCGATTAACTTTCATTTATATATGACCAAGAGTGCAGGGGAGGCGATGGAGTCGTTGGTATCAATACCATGGTGTAACATGTACTAGCGGGAAAAGTACCCTGCCCTCTTCCACCCCCTCTATATAAGCTTCCTCACCTGCATCCTTAACTCTTTTCAATTAAACTCTCTTTCTGCTCACGCTTGATTTTGTAGTGCTTGATACCTCTGTCTCATATGACTCGCGCCAGAGCTGTACACCAAATCCGATCTTCGTATTCTGCTCGATCAAGATCATAGGGGCGCGGGCTATGCGGGTGACTCCGAGGCTCTCCAGAGGTAGGAATAAGAGCAAAATAAGAGGCATGTTGAACTTCGTTGATGGAGGAAGCTATCACTTAGGGGCTGAGCGCCAAGTTTAGGGGGACTCCGCCAAGGCTGCGCACTGCGGCAAAGCCATCGACCATCATAAATTCTCAAAATACCCACAATTCTCTCACCGAAATGTCCACATCTCCCGAAGCACCCCCGCCGACGATTGACGCAGCGACCAAGCCAGTTGGCGACGTCGATAAGAACGCGGCTCCGACACTGAACCCTTTTGATGATGCCAGCCCTGATGATGACGGTGACATTGTGCTATCAAAGGCTCCCGGAGAGCCAGCCTCGTCGAGCACAACGGCTATAGATGCGTCTTCGTCTTCAACGTCGAGGACGCCTGTTATCTTTGATGAACCTACACCAATGTTACCGCAGAGGCCGCAACCTCAAATTGAGGAAACCCATGCCGATCCTCGCGTCGCGGCTCTGCAGGCGATGTTTCCAACTTTCGATGACCTCGTACTGTGAGTGCCTTGCTCTCATGTGGACATATTGGGGGCTTAAGTGGTTCATTTAGCCAATCTGTATTGGAGTCCGTGAACTGGGATCAGGACCGAGCGATTGATATGCTTTTGGGGATGAGCGATCCGGAGTATAAACCAGAGACCAGACCCAGTCAACCGCCAGCAGTATGTACAACTCAGTTACGTTAACTGCGGAATGGCTTATACTTCTCGCTAGCAATCACAGACCGATCTGGACGAGCAGTTCGCGAGGCAGTTGTTCCTTGACGAGCAACGAGCTCAACAAGCGTCGTGGCAAGCAGCGCATCCGGCTCCTCCAGGAGGTGGCCGGAGAAGTTCTATGCAGCCTGTTTACCAAGTTAACCCTCAGGCACCCCAGCAAGGGCCTCAGAATCAAGGCCTTATATCGGCTGACCTACAACAACAATTTACCAAAGTCGCTGAAGGTTCGTTGGAATTTATTTTGGTGACGCGTCGGTATACTGACCCACTGCTTAATTATCCTGTCTAGCTGGGAAGAAGACGTTCAATAATATATTTTCGAAGGTCAAGGCCAAGATGCAGGAATTTGATTCGCCCGCTCGGTACGTCTGCATGGCATGATACCATCCTATGCAAACCTCAGAGTATCATCAACAGATCCGATCAATCAACTACTCAGCCGACTTGGGGGGCTCCATCTTCATCACAACAATACTATGGCGGTAACAACTACGCCACCTCCCAACAACCTCCCGCCACACAACAGCCTGTCCCACAACAGGTTCCCCTAGCTCAACAGCCTGCTTACTACGACCCGAATCCTGAGAGAAGTCCTAGCATCAGTCCACAGCCTTCTCCGATCCCGGCTGCGAGCCCGCCACCCGCAGCTGTATCCAATCCTTGGATGACTTCGACTTCGACTTCCCAGCCATCGCAACTCCCAGGTACGGATCCCACATCTCGGGCATCACCTGGACCAGGCGGAGGGTCTGTCCCTATCGACGGGAACAAGCTTGGATTGCTACCCAAGCGACCGGTATCTCTCCTCCGTCCAGAGACAGGGAGTGGTGCTCCCACCCAGATGCAGAGGCAGGAAAGTACAGATGATGATCTCGAGTATGTGGAGAATCCATTTGAGGAAGGCAATCGGAAATAAGGTATTCTGAATATGTACATTACGAATTTTACTTTTCGCCGTCTCCAGGACTCTAATTAAGTACATAGGATTCTTGTACACGTATGATGAGCTATATGATTTATAGGTAATCTATCTCTACATCTACACACAAGTTGCCAATTATGGGGTATGAATATACGTAGAGGTATCGGTTTCGGTTTCGGTACTAGTGCTAATTGAAATTTGGTATGGCGGGGGTAGAGTTGAGGTTGATGCCCTCCTTGTACCCATGACACTCGAAGGTGTACACTGCTCGATGTCTTCTATCGTTGATCTTCGTTGGCTTCTTCGCTTCTGCGAGAACCCCCTTAACAGGGGCCAAGGATATGGATGCGGTAAAGCGGCATTCATCACTTTGTACATACCACAGGAAACATAAGTGTCTGGGTTCTGGGACAGTATAGTCAACAAACACCACAGCTTACCAGAATTTGTTTCTAGATCATCGCTGAGAGAGATGGCAGGGAGTTTCTTAAGGAGTTGAACAATCCCTCGCACACGAACGACCAAGAATAACAAGAGTATGACGCAAACTCCTCCAAACGAGCAAGTCGCGACAGCACTGAACATGCATGTTTGGGATGGTATCTTCAACCGGCCGATTATGGCGGTGGGTTCGGGTGACATCATCGTAATCGGGGACTGCGAAGAAGACTCATATGCATCTGTG
Source organism: Pleurotus djamor (assembly GCA_029747585.1). Classification (NCBI taxonomy): domain Eukaryota; kingdom Fungi; phylum Basidiomycota; class Agaricomycetes; order Agaricales; family Pleurotaceae; genus Pleurotus; species Pleurotus djamor. The sequence continues at coordinate 152,088 of JAPEVF010000019.1, read as the reverse complement.
GGTAGGGGCTCTAGTGGTCGGGATGGGGAAGATGATAGGTACACGGACGTCGGTGTAGGGAGCGTTATGACATCGAGTGATTCGAAGGACGCCGTTGGAGTGGCAAAATGAATGCATTCGAGGATGAGTGAGTGATTTGGTAGAACGTTGCCATGTTGAGCTTCTGGAATGATACATGGTCTAGAAGATAAGCATAACTAGTGAGGATGGATGTCAGCCAAAAGCAACATACGTACCCCATTGAGCGATACTTGGGAAGGCACGCGCGAACTCCAGAGGAGGTTCAGGGTTTGGTAAATCAGAAATGACAGTCGATGGAAGGATGCCGAGGTATCAGAACATGTTTCGACGGTAAGCTTTTGTACGTGCAGACGTCCTGTTCAGACTTGTGATGCTGTACATTGTCTGAATTTTGAGAAATGGCGCGTTCACAGGTAGTTGCTTGATAGATGCCTAACTGGCGTAAACGGGCGTTTTTATAATACACAGGACCCCGAAACAGTTAATAACATCCAGGATTGATATTATTCTGAAAAAGATTTATCAACAGTGAAGAATGGTTCAATTGTCCATACGAATGCCGAACTTAGCGGCCTGCCCATCAACCACGACTCGTAACCTCTTGCTCGCCTGATCCCCGCGGAACATCCCTGCCAAACTAGTACTCGTTGACCAAATTGCGTTATCACCAGATTGATGACTACTTTGAGAGTGTCTGCCGCTTGAGGGATCTGCATACCACGGATGGCTCTGGGATGACTCTGGGAATGAAGACGAGGATGCATGGCACAGATCCCCAACAAGGGGGAAGACTTGTGTCAATCGCAATCTAACCAGAGACACGAGCGTGACTGTTTTCAAGGTCCTTCCATCCTTCTCGACAGCTAACGACTCAGTATGTGCAAGCAGCGCAGTGATCGCAAGCACAAAAGCCATGAGAGCATATGAAACATACAGCCCAACCAGTACAGTCAGATACACCAGAGGGTATCGAGTAGCCGGCCTTGGGATACTCTGGCTCTGTTCATCTGTGAGCCGTGTTTGGAGTAAGCCAGCGCTCCATGCGAGACTGGATTTACTGAGCTCTCTAGCGACGATCCCGGCGAATTCGGGACTGGTCATTCCTGTTAGGAACGTCTGGGCGAATGAGTTCATGCGTCCAGGGATGTCGAGACCGAACATAAGTGCACCAGACAGGGCTGAAGTGAGGTTGAATGAGCCTGGAGTGGCGGAGACGAGTGAATAGGTGCCATTGCGGTAAGAGATCGTAACTTCATAGGAGGTTACTTCGCAGTTGATGAGTACTGCACGGAAGCCTTTTGCGTAGCTGTTGAGGAAAGTATAACCTATGGACTACCAATGAGAACGAAGAATGAGAGAAACCAACTCTGGAAGTCAATCCATACCGTCTGATTCCATTTTCCTCGATAGTTGATCAGCGTAGACGAGTTTTGCCCACAGTGTGAAGGGAGTGCTAGGAATCTGTAGGAAATTGCCAGACCCATTCACAGTGAGCTTCGGCGAGTCGTCCTCTACTGCTGACACAGGCTGCCAGATGTAAGGAAATCCGGCCTCGGAGCAATTGAAACCAACACCTTGCTGCGCGAGTCCTGGTCCGCTAATATTGCATTTTGATGCCTCGATAGCCTGACATGAAGCTCCCATCCCAATCGTTTGGGCGGTGAAGGCGATTGAAAGATCAACAGAAGGGGTGACGACCACGCCAACTTCTGAAACATCGCCAGTTCCTTTCTCGGGCGTCGAGGGAAGAGATATTACAAAGTTGGATTGAGAAATGTTAGACGCCGTGGATCCACCTTCAAGGAGAACCTCTCGGCTACCCCAGCTTGGCAATCCTTGCGCACTGAAGGTAGCCTGGCAAGGAGCGTTAGGCATCGCTTCCTGAGGTCCCGGGCATGTAGTGAGGTTCACTTCCCGTCCAAGAGACAATGGGGAAACGGGACTTGAGAAATCGATGAGGAACGGTTCGGCGGTTGTGCCCGTGTGTAGAAGAAAGTCAAAGACGCCGATTCCATGCGAAAATATGAACGCAATGAGGAGAGAGGAGAAAACTTTGGAGAATATAGAGGGAAGGGATGCGCGTTTGGAAGACGATGTGAAGGCATAATTGGTGGCGAACCAGAGGGATGGGAGGTTGGCTGACATGCACATTTGCAGCAGCAGGGTGTATTGAGCTGGTGTTGGAAGTGACGCTTGCGAGTTGGCGTGCGTCTGTGCGGCCAGCCATGACGAGGCTGCCGTTACGGCCACGACACCCATCAGTGGGGCTATCTACATTCATTTGAGTTCAATATCATATAAATTCTGAGGGAGACGTACTGTAATCAGGATTAAGTGACTACCCAGTTGCGAGATGGACAAAGCCCAAGGACGCGATTCAAGCACGACAACCGCGTGCCATCCCTCCATCCGTAGAGCATTCCTCCATATGTATATGATGACGGCGACCGGTATAGCAATAGCAAATAAGCCCACAAGAATCGCTGGGAGTACCAGCGTGAGCCCGACTTTCCTGGCTCCTGGAAGGAGCCTCAAATAATCGGGGGACGACTGAGAATGGTCCTTTTCGTGACCCGAATGATGATGTCTGGTGGGTGAATCGGTGCGAGCTTGGTAGTATTCGTAGTATGGCTGATAGTATCGTCATTAGCCAAGACCTCAATATGAAGCCAAGAGACTCAGTAAAAAGCTTACCTGTGTCATTGATACCTTAAGGATCAGGATTTGTTGGCGGTGGCCTGACTGCGTTTCTTTAAATAAGCACAAAAACTCATAACGAGCCTCCTGCGGCTCAGGCACGCCAGGGTGCAGACAGCATAGTCCAGGTTGCGAACAGACAGTCGAAGGCCATTTGGTTGAATGAAGAGCAAAACAAGTTCATTGCGGTTCAATGACAAGCTGGTACTAGACCCGTGGAATGTGGCAAGTGACGAACTTGGATGGTTCGCCACTGCCAAGAGTTTGCTCTAGGTTCGGGTCTGTTCGCGCGCTTACAAACTAGGGGTCCTTTGAATCGAGGATGAACTCTTCTGTGGACATGTAAGTAAGTATTGAAGTAAATAAGGAAATATAATTAAGTAGACAAGAATATAGAAGTGTCCTAAGTCTGCACGCGTGACCGCGTCCATACCCCCTCCTTCTTGTTGCGACCACCTAGTGAGACCCCTGATTCAGCACGGGACTACTTCGTCCAAGCTGCAAGGTTGGCAAGGATGAAGTCCTTGAGGTGGTGCTTTCCCACAAACTTGGGCCTATCAGACTTGAAAACATCATCTTCGTGACCAGTCGCAACCAATGTTGCGTCCATTTCGGCAAGGAGGTGAGCGAGGTGTCCTGGGACTCCCACCGAGCTCAAATGTTGTTCATACTCCTTCGCCGACACTGACTGATGTTCGATCGTCCTTCCAAGTGCTTCGGAAAATATAACAGCGACCTGATACAAGAGTATAAATAAAGGTTAGTCACGATGTCGTATAGTGCAGAGAAAAACAATCAACTGACATCGTCGTAGCTCAGTGACTCTGGTCCCAGAACGAAAAGTTCGGGAGCCTCGATCTTATCCGTAGTCAGTGCCTTAGATGCTACCTCTGCAATATCGTCGGCAGAGATGAATGGGATGCGTCCTTTCCCAGAAGCGGTGACGATACGACCTTCATTGACGATTGCATGGATCAAATGAGGGGCCAAGAAGTTCTCTAAGGATTGATCCATGTTAGGCGGAGCGACATAAGCTATTGGGCAGCGAAGATACATGCCTTGGAACCAAGTTGGCCTCAACGTACGATAATTTGTGCCGATCTTCTCAAGATGTTCTTGTACAAGGCCCAAGGGGGGAGCCCCTTTCTCCATAGTCGAAGCACTCAGATGAACGAACCGCTTGACACCATGCTCGACAGCCAAATCAATGAACGGATTCATCAATTCCGCCATATTGGGAACAGGAGGCCCAACGAGGTACACCGCGTCGATGTGTTCATTGGCTTTCGCTGCGGCTTGGAAGGGGTTTTCCCGAGTGGTTTCGTCAGTCCATTCGAAAAGGACGCCAGTGTATTGGGAGGGGACTTCGGCTGGCTTTCGTGTCGTGATGTACACAGAGTGGCCAGCGTCGTGTAGGAGTCGAGCCAGACGCTTGCCTGTCTTGCCTGTGCCACCGGTGACTAGGATTGCCATGGATTGCGCCAAAGCTGGTGGTTTGCGACTGAAGTAGAGGTACGATGAAAGTGAGGGAGTTGAGTATCGAACATTCGAATTATGACGACTCTGCTTTATATCGCTTAGTCGAGGTTATCGGTGTGCGTTACTAAGAATGGGTTTCGCCACGGATCAGTCAGCAATCTCCTCGATGAAACAATCCAGATGACGGCATAAGTATGACCACTGAGAGTCTCGAAGCTGATTTGCAAGACATGCAGGTGTTATATACCGCAACAGGAATTGTTTGCAAGATCTGCTGCGTGTTGAGGAGGTATATTCAGATGCAATATCGGGGGAGGTGATCACGCAATTGTACGACACCTTGACTGCCCCATGGATCAGATGGTTGGTAAAGTTAGCCTTAGGAGAGCTTACGAACGCTGACTACGAAGTAACTTCAGTGCCTCTGTTGAAGAACTGCGTAGCGCGGCTCCTTTCCCTGAGAAAGCAAGTCTTTCAGGAATAGACTCGGATGTCGTCATGCAGGTATCGTACCTGTCGCAATCGTGGGTGTGAGACCATGGTTTCTGGGGTATCTCCTGGTATTCCCTGGTATCTCTATGTAGACGGTGCAGGAAAAACCCTTCACCCGTCCCCGCTCAATTTACAACCGATCAATCCTGCATCGCAACCATATAGTCGGTGCCTTATTACGCATCCCTCTAGAGTGGTGAGTGGCGTAGAGTCCACGGTCACCGAATCTCGGGGTGTTGCAGATGCTCTGTACTTTTCAGAGCCGCTAGCGTCGAAAATTGGTAAAGAAGGAACTTGCCGACGACATGCCTGAACTGTGAGCAGAGATGGTTACAACTTGAGGAAGTTTTTGACCGTCCCAGCACATCTCGCCGGGAAATCGCTGACCTCCACCGACGCTGTGTGTGTACTTGACCAGTGACCACGGCTGGATCAAGCTTTCATTCTCCTACTTCTTCTCTTTGGATTTCTGGTCCAGCACAAGTATGTGATGCATGATGTGAGGGCGTGTGTACCAGCGGTGCAAAGTGACGGATTGAACTTGGACTTCAACTTCAATTCTGACATGGTTCTGATGGTGGTGAACGTATGGCAGACGTTATGGATCGGACTTGGACAGAAACTGCCAACTTTCTGCTCGTGGACCCCACGTGGATGCGCTCTATTGATTCCACGTGGAAGCCATGTGGGAGAAGATCACCTTCGACGCTCATCGATGTTTAGACATCTTTTGATACAAAGTAACAGAAGAAATGTTGAGAAAAGTAACGCTACCTAGTTGAATGCGAGCTTGTGAGGATCTGTGGTGTGAATTTGGACGACGCTTGTGGGCAAAATTCCTTATTTGGGATAAGGACGAAATTTCCACGTGGCTGTGATTTTAGACAGCAGCCTCCAAGGTCGTCCTTCGCCAATTATTTCCCCCTTCATTTTTNGCCCTATTTTTCTTGTCGCTGTTGGCGTCGTCGTCGGGACTGGCGAGCTAGCTGTCTGTGACGACGACTACAGTCTGATGTTCTGGCCCAAACGCCGGTCTTCACGTCCCAGTGTGGTACCCCAACAACCTCAGCAACAACATAATCCTCAATTTCCCATCTCATCGGCTTTGTCCTCAACCATCACCACATCCTCGTCGTCGACCTCGACGGAAGCGACCACCTCGACACCGTCGTCTGCGTCGCTGGCTCGTACTGCTGCCCGGTTGGCCCAGCCTGAGCCCCAGATCGTCGCAGTCAATACATCTTTCAAGCTTGCAGAATCCTCGCAGTCAGCCGTCGCAACAACGCAATATCAACGGGGGACGGGCGAATTTGATATGGACGACCCCAGAGCCAACAACTAGTACGTTCTGTCTACCACTGCACTCAACGGAGAGACTGAAAATGACATCGGGGAACCCGTTGCTCTCGCAGCGCAAGCCCATCGAAGGCTCGCCATGCTGCTGATCCGACGCAGGCGCCCCCTCGACCGACGTTTCAGCCAACTTGGACCCATGGAATCCCTTCAAATGACCCAAATCTCTTCCAGGAGCTCTCCACGTTCCAGTTCGGCGCCCCCGCCATCCCGTCATCGTCTACACCACCCCCGTCGCTGCCTTCGGTGCCCCAGGGCCAGAACGGCGACGATGATGAGTTCGTTTCACCTCTAACGATCAACGATGTTACCCCGCGGCCATCTGTCGTTTCAAGCGCAATATCAGAACTCCCTAATTCCTATCGCTCACATCCTCCGAATGACACCAATCCATTTCCACAAGATACCTTCCATTCAAATCAATCTGTACATACCTCTCATGGCCCGAATTCTTCTTCTGTACATACTCATTCTCACGGAGAGGCTCCGTTGTATACCACCAGCAGTCATCCGTCGCAATATTCGTCTCTGAGCGAATCCTCTTCGAACCGTCCTCCCGCATCTCCATACGGTCGACGGCATCGTTCCTCGTCGCCACAGGGAAGGGGGCGTCGCCCCCAAGGGACCACGACCCCGTCAACGCTTGTGGAGAGTTCAGCGTCTGGATTCGCATCGTCGTCTTCCTCAGCTTCCGCATCCGTGACCTCTCTTACTAGTGCTTCAAACTCCATGTCTCCAGACGATGATCTGGCCTCTACCGTGGGCTCGTCTCGTAGCGGCATGCACAACGATCGTGACATCGAGTTCAGTAGCGAAGAGGAGTACGAATATGATGATGAAGATGATTTTGACCAGGACATCGAAGTGAGTTCGGCTTACTTGGACGAGGGTCACAGGGACTTCCCAGATTTCTACTCNTTTCGGGGGTGGGGGGAGTGGGATGTCGGGGCTAAGCTTTACTAGCATGCAACGTAGAGGTAGTGTTCCCATGGCTATACCCGGAACGTCAGAGACCTCTCACAACGCTACTTCGAGTAGCGGGGCATCTCGTGACAGAGAAGGCAGCATGGCGACACTTCGCCGTCCGAGTCGTAGTGTGGACGATGAACTTCGCAGCTACACGTTCGGGGCGCCCAGTCGCAGTACAGGAGCCATACCCGTGAGCGACCCCTTGACGCGAGGCGAATGGTCTGCAATGGAGTCCCGACAGGATTCCATGCGGAGCATAGGTCCCCTTGACTCGACCGATGTTGTAACTCCAACCTTTGCCCGCTCACTCGTACGTACAGCTGTGATCTCTACTGCTGTTTCAAATTCGGGTGATGTATCGGCCTTTGGATTCGACGCGGATTGGGGTGACCTACGGGGAGGAATTACATCCATGACGGCCAACGATATCGCCGGTCTTGTGGATCTAAACCCTACCGTGGCCCCAGCACGTCGACCATCGGGCGGTCTGAGCAACCTTTTCTTCGGTGGAAACACGTCCCCCGGACCCAACAGCGCTGGTGGAGGTCGTGCTCGCTTGGGTTCATGGTTTAGCTCGGGTTCGAGACGCCAAAGTGAAGCCACTGTTACAGACGATACTTTCACCCGAAACGTCCGTCGCTGGGACGGAAGTTATGGATCCAGAAGACGTGATTGGAGTTTCCGTCGAGAGAAAGGTTTTCCTGGGGCTGAACTTACTGTGAGCAGTACGTCAGCAGGGAGGTCGATAGTCGTAGAGCGCACAGAGAGCACATCTAGCGGTGTCTTTGGAAGCAGTCAGAAAGCTAACGTGTCAAATGACGCAGAGAGGGAAAGGGACAAAGAAAAAGAGAAGCGGAAGCCACCCAAGGGCATGGCAATTGGTAGCACTGAGATGTGGAGTAGTGAAATTGTCGGCCGTTTCAAAGTCGATCGTAAAGCTGCTCGTCGTGCGTCCTTGTCCTCTCCTGATAGCTCTGATCTAACTCACCTACCTATTGTAGCCCTTGATTCTTCAAAACCTCCACAACAACGACTCAACTTAGTTCCCCAGACAAGTTCGGAATCAGACGCCCCTCGTCCGACTCGCCCCGGCCCTCCTGTCACTGTTCACAAGCACTCCAAGGCCATCGCCTTTTCCATTAGTCGGCAACATAACAAACCAAGACGCCCCCGTGAAGCCGGTGGACGTGGTATTCCAAGCACCGTTCCTCGATCAAGCATGATCATGCTGGCACCTAAACGAGTACAAGAACAATACACCAACACAACTACCACAAGGAGGCTAGACACCCACGGTTTGTTGGAAGATGCTGGCTTCCGTCGAGAGCAGGATCGACGTGATCGTGAGCTGGAACGCGAGCGAGAACGTCGAAGACGCGTTGAGGAGCAGAGACAACAGGTAACTGAGGTTCCCACCACGCGCAGCTCTAGCAGTGTCAACAGTTTGGGCAACGGTCGTGAATTATATCCTACTCCCCCACCCGCCTCGGCCCCATCGCTCCACACATACCCTCCGCCTCCCGCCCATCAATTACGCAAACATCCGTCGTCCCGAAGCCTTCGATCCACCAACGATCCCGAGCCCCCCGTTCCCGGTCCGAGTTCGTCAAGAGTAACGCGACGCGTTCGTCGTGATCCTTACGATTTTGATGATGGTGATGAAGATGAGCTCCCGACGCGAACCCCTCATGCCGAAACTTACGCTACCATCGACCCAGCTCAGGTTGAGCTTCTGCGACAGAATCAAAGCCGTATCGATTCAGACCAAGGCCGTTCCTTGATCCGTCGAATTTTGGGTCGTTCCCAGAGCACCGCTGTTGGAGGGCCTCCGTCTGCTTCCATCGACGGCAGCTTCAAGGCCCCATGGTTAACGCTCGCGCCGAGGGCGAAGCAAGAAGAACACGAGCGGGTTGTAGCCAATCTCAATGAGTCATTCATTGATGTTGGGTTACTTCCCTCTAGGCCTACTCACAAATCGAAAGCTACCAGCGCACAGAAACAGAAACAGGCTAAGAACAAGCACAACACACAAGGGAGCGGCTCCAATATCTTCGAACAGGTTCCTCCCGATTCTCTCTACATGCTCTTACCACTTTGGCCTGGAGAAACGGATCCCTTATCTGAAAAGCTCCCTAATGAACCCAAGAAACCAGTCGTCCCTCTGGAACAGCGTTTGTACCTCTTGGTGTACTACGTCGCAGATGAGGTCAAACCCAAAGATCACGACAGTTGGTCTAAATCGGAGCTAGAGACACGGAGTAACAAGAAATCCCGCTCTCCCACTTCATCAGGCGATCTTGCTGGGCGTCGGCTTGATGACCGAAGCATCCTATTATCGGCGTTCCATGTCAGCGCTCGCTTAGTTGGGTATGACGAGTTGCGAACTTCTGGTATGAGAGTCCCAGACGAAGGCCTTAGCGTTACCGGTCCCATGTCTGAGGCAATGAGAACAATGCCTTCATCAAACCTCAGAGATCAGAATCAACTGGACTTCCTGATCGCTATGTGTCATTCGCGTGATGCTGGGATGGAGTTCATCCAGGAGGGCCTCATTAAAATGGGACTTTGCCTCGTAACGCCTCAATCTCGCCAATCGTCTGTACCTCCCGACGAAACCGAAGAACCTGAAGAACCCGATGTTGTTCTTAGTCCAATAGGCCGAGCAGTTGTCGAGATGGCTTGGGTTGGTTGCATGGCTCTGACGAGCTTCGGACCTACAACATAATTTCCTCATGGCCTGAACATCTAGAATTCATCATCGTCGCATACTCATCTATCCAAAATAATCACACATACCATTCGCTTCCCTGTATATCATCGCATAGTATATACATTTCTGTTTTGCTTAGGGATGGAATTTTTCACCGCATATATGATAATGTTCATCGTTATATATTGTTCGACATCATAGTAAGTATAGTTGTGTAAGAGTAGCAAACTACCGCTAGTTGATCTCAGAGTTTGTATTTGCGGTTGGAGCGAAACCGATACGGCGATTTGTCGTATCGAAAACGCTGTAGAACCGTTCGAGGAAGGCAAACCCGTCAATGAAATCAAGGCCTTGTCCGGAAGGTGTTCCAAAATCGGCCGTGATCAAGAAGATGCCATCAGGGTCCCCACCAATAGCGGTGTTCAGAGCCCTCGGCCAGATTTGTGCATTAGGCGTTAACGAAAAGATTGTCTGCAAGGACTGATCAGATACATAACACTGGAAATATAAACCACTAACGTCGCCTATGTGGAGGTCCAAGTTCTTGAGGTTGGCAAATTGCTCAGGGGTAATCCTTAGAAGGCCAGTGTTCTTTGGAGTAAATGGAATCAGGCCCATGCACGATGACCTTCAGACGGGGACAGAAAAGTCGACGCACGTTATCCAAGACACCACCAGTGACTTGTTGATAGACGGCAAACGCATCTAGTGATGCGTGGATAATCAGAAAGCCCTCCACGCGTTGAATTCTAGGACTAACCGCTGGCTAAGAGGAACAAAGTAGTACCTGAAAGGGAAATTGAGTGCGAGTCATGATGGAGACATCAATCACGCTCACCAGTGTCGACAATACCAGCCGTCAGCGGCAAGATCGTAGTATCACCGAAAGTAACGGACTGATCAATACCCCAGAAGAAGCTGGCGGGCTGGGTGGAGGTCACCGGGCTAAGATACAAGCTTAGATACACGCGAACGTCTTTAAAGACTGGACGCACAAGAACGTGAGATCGCCGACGAACTGAGAACTATCGACACCACCTTTTCGAATATGGAATCAGTATCGCATACAATAATCGACCGAGATCAAATGACATACCCCAAGTCAGCTCTCCGTTGGCAGCTTCAAGTTGATTGGTGGGGTTAAATGAGATGCCGATTTGGTTGAGGGTGATCGTCCCCTGTTCAAATAGATTATCGGTGACAGTGGGGACGAGTTCTCCGGATTCTGTCGTCCCTGTGCGCAGTGAGGATGAGAGAGATGATCAAAATTGACAGCAACGACTCTGAATACCTTGAGTCAAAGCGACGGGCCCAATTCTGTGTCCTCAGATGTGAGAACGTTGCACTGAAGTGTAGAGCGAAATTAGTTACCCAAGAATGCCATCGAGGCCGGCAAACCCTTGATCAATGATCGCGGCACCTATACCTTGTTGCTGAACCACCAAACCGTGACCAAGGTCTACTTTATCTTTTATATCCTCCCCTAAAAAGGTGTCGAATGAGTGGCCGAAAAGGAACCGGAATTGCTGCCCTAGAATCATTACCAAGGACGAAACCAGAACCATAAACCACTTCCTATGAGAAGAAAGAGGGGTTGGTCAGAGCTAAATTTTTCCAAAGATACGCACCATTAGTAGACCAGAGTCCTGAGTTGTGCGGGTAATTCTAAAAGGTGTCGTCGCACCAACCCATGTATTGGAACTCCCCGTGTCGATCAGCAGGTTGGGGACTCGATGGAGCGTCAAACATGGAACATGCTAGCAAAGTAGAAGTCAAACTTACAGAGGGTTGGTGGATCACCAACAAGGGCAGCAGCGGTATAAGTGACGGCTTGATTGACGACTGGCTCATCGATCACATCTCGCGACTTGAGAGGCGTGCCCTTGGCCTTCGCTTCGCCAATCCGTCTGAGACCACGAGCACGGGCTTGTGCCTGACGGACAAGGTTGTGTTGCTTAATCGCGGTTGCATTGAATCGTTTCGTAATAGATAACTTGACCGGACTATCACGAATAGTGATAATCGGATTGGCCAGTGCAGAAAGAGCGAACGCGAGGGCGATGAGCTGAGTCGAGATCATGACTAGAGGCCTGGAGGACAACTCTGAGCATTAAGCCTCCAGGACTAGGTGCTTTATAGCTGTGCCGAGTTCAGCATCCGGATTGCAACACCAGGATGTCCGATGAATGGTATCTTTCGGAAGAGGGAAGGCTCGCTATGGTCCATGCCTTGAAGAAGGGGTCGTGAGACCAAGCAGTCGCGAAACCAAAGCAGAGGTTTGCAAAATACCACGGGACGAGTACTTGATTGGCTATCGGTGACGCACGACAATGCAAGATGGTGAGAGGACTGATAAAGGTAGATAACAAATATATTTCACCTTAGCGGTCCCACTAGCTGATCCCACATAGATACACCAAATAGGAAAACAGTACTCACGTTGCAGTGTTCATGGGGAAGGGAATGGAACGAAGGCATAGACACGGGATGACTTGCACCGAAAGTGCCATTCTATTCTCTATTGGAGGTCTACAACTTAGGCTTGGAACTTCCCACCAGCGCTTCGATATCACGGTATTTGTAATACAGCTTGAGCGAGTCAGGATTCGCAACCATCCCACTGGGCTTCACGTCGATACCGGAAACGACTTGCTTCACGGCTATCTCAATCTTCTTGCCATTGATTGTCAACTATGGGATGGAGAAGTTATCAGTGTGGGTCAGGAACACACGACTATCGCGACCGTAGGACGAACCGGGATATCCTCGACAACAAAGAAGTATGACGGCACATGGCGAGCACTCAGACTGGAACGGATGGCTGCCCGCATCTCCTCTTCCAGCGCCTTAGTTAAGGTGCACCCCTCACGCATTTTGAGGAACAGAAGCACTCTTTCGTCCTTGTCATTGGGCCGGCGTTGACCGACGCAAACAGACTCCTCGATGTATTGTTGGAACTTCTCGAGGACAGTATATATTTCCGCTGATCCGAATCGAACACCACTCGGGTTCAGGACACCATCACTATATAGAGAAAAGGCTGAGCAAGCAGGTTCCGAATGACATGGCTAATGAAATAGGCACGGACGAACCTTCTGCCCAACATAAGAATACCCTTCGTCGCGGGGTTGATGACCATGAAATCGCCTTGCCGCCAGATGCCTGAAAGAAACTCCGATCAACATAGCTCCACTTGAGACGAACGAGGTTAACTACCAGGGTAGAAGCTGAAATAGGCATCACGGTACTTCTTTCCACCCTTGTCACCCCAAAAGTATAGTGGCAAGGAAGGATGTGGCCGCGTACAAACCATTTCTCCTGGTTCGCCCGTGTGCTCGATGTTCTGTCCTTGGATATCAAAGACTTCAACTTTCATGCCAAGGGCTTTGCAGGTAGTTTCTAAGCGCAGAAATCAATTATCAATGGCGCCTTTGAGTAGAGGAAACATACCGCCAGCATAGCACGGGAGCGTTGGAGTAGCGGTTACAACTTAACAGGCCATTGTGTCAGGTATGGCGTACCCCAAAGAAAGGCCTACAACGTACATGCTGCACAGATATCAGTGCCGCCTGAGGGCGATGAAAGATGGACATGTGAGCCGAAGGTCTTCTGCGTCCACTCAAACATAGGGGGCGTAAGGACGGCCCCCGTAGAGGAAATTGCACGGAGGGACTCGAAGGACGCTAACTTGACTACAACGAATGTTAACGATGTCACCAACAAGTGATCCAAGGCCAATACTCACGAGGATCGATACCGCGACCAGCGACCTCCGTCAAGAATCGAGGGCTGGTTCCCCATATAGAGACGCTGAGTGCATGAGGTGAGATTGGGATCAATGGGGCGTCGAGCTAAGAATCCTACCCTTGGTCACTGATGAACTTCAAGAAGGTTTGGACGTCAGGGTGGAAAGGGGATCCATCGTACATGACAAGACGGCAGCCAATTGCAAGGGCCGAGATCATGTGCGTCCACATCATCCAACCAGTCTGTTCATGTTCAATACTATAGAACTCTGGACAAAGAGAGACGACTCACTGTGGTATACTGGAAGTAAACGTCATCGGGAGTAGCGCTGAAGCCCATCACGCTCTCCTTCTTCGTTTGCAACAAAACACCCTATTTCAAAGAGCATCAATACGGCATCCACGGCGCAGAAAGACGGACGGGTCAGCAAACGTACACCAGCAGAATGAACGATACATTTTGGAGGCCCAGTGGTACCGGAGGAATACAAGATAACCAACGGATGGTTAAAAGGCAACTGGGCAAACGACAACGGCTTTCCATCTCCAGACGCCAAGAAGGAAGCAAGTGTTAACCTGGGCGGTGTCAATATCGCCTCACTCTAATTTGCAAAAGCGAGACACGCACGTTTTGGGGATGCCGTTAACGTTGGCATCTGCACCAGTGACTGAGCTTGGCAAAACGACAGCGAATTCCAAGCCGTGGTTCAATAGGTCATTGACTACCTCTCTGACCTTGGGCATCTGATCGAGTGATTTCCCTGCATAGTATACGTGACTTTCGGTGATGATAGCCTTGGGGCGAATCTGCCTGTAACGGTCCAAGATACCCTAGAGGGAGGGGGTGATGAGTGGGCTTGAGTAAGAAACCCAAGCTTAGTGCACTCGGACTAACCTGCTTCCCCATATCAGGGGCAGCCAAGCTGAAAACAGCGCCGATACTGGCAGCGGCTAATGCGACAACAACGGCATGGATGCCATTTGTCACGATAACTGGGAGACACAGAGTAAGTTTGCTAAAATTGGGTCCGCAATGATGGAGGCATCGCTTACCAGCAACACGATCGTTCTCCTGAATCCCATTAGCTCGCATTGCCGCGGCCATGTCGCGCACCAACGCGCGTAATTCGCGATAGGTGTAATGGGTGACGGCTGTCGTCCTTTCAGATACTGCGGTGCAAGCGATCGAATCGCCATAGCCTTGAAGCAGATTCTCGGCATAGTTGAGGCGAGCGCCAGGGAACCAAGTAGGCGCAAATTCTAGTTCCCCTGGTTCAAGAATCTACCGCGAATTGATTGGCTACGAGATAGATCATGTAGTTAGGTGCTCACCTTGGTGGGGGCCTTGGAATGTACGATGCGCAAGAAGTAGAAGAGTTCAAGCCAGAAGTTGTATTCTTCTACCGAATACTTATGGAGGTCGAAAAANGTCCTCTAGGACCACAGTGAGTATATCGGCGGAAAGTCATAAAGCATTGAACTGGTTCTGACTTAGCTGAAGACCATATTTCATGTTGAGTCTGCGGCGAAAGACATCGACCGTGGTAGACTTTCCAGCAGGAGGCGTCCATAGCAACTTGGGATTTTTCGAGTACGCGTAGGACATCGTATGAGTCTGACAAGACTCTGGGGTTCAATGTGGGGAAATATAAGCCGTTCCGGGCCACGGCAATGATAGGAACCGGCCGACATATCTTCAGGGCTCTAAATAACATATTCCCAGATGAGTTCCTGGGTTCGCTGCGATGCATTTCATGGCGATCATCAAGCTTGAGTAGCACCAGCTTGGATAATTTGTTCAAAGCCATCGAGCTACCATGAATATGCGAAAAATAACCGACACGCGATAGCGATTCGCCAACGCAGAGGTGGATGGAAGGGTTCAAGAGAGTCTTGGGCGCTTGTATGTGAGTTGTGTGGTCAACACAGGCGCTGGTGCCTCGGACTTTGCAATGGTCACCTCAGGTCGATCGCTTGTGCATTGGCAATCCACCATCTCTTCCTTCCAACTCCCCGGTCGTGAGGCGGCTATGGCTTATCAGCACTTTTATAGGCTCCGGGACAATGTTTCTTCCGAGATGTACGCGAATATGCAAATTGCAACGGTCTCGTCTGCTATGCCATCGCGTTGCCTAACTTTGGCCTAACTTTACTATTTCTATCTCCCCTCAACTTGCTTTTTGACCTCGCTTGCGAAGATGGCGCGCACTATCGAGTCTGAACTATCTCGTGCATCCGGTGATTTTCTGTCCGACATAGAACAAAAAAGAAGGCATTTGGATCCACCGTTTACAGGACTGAAGCTCAGCAGATGACTCTGACACCGGCGCCCGTTCGCTCTATTGCAAACCTCATGGATCCACAAACATGTCTGGTATATGAACCTACACGCTATTTCTCTTGGCTACTCTTGTAGTCACAAGCGACGCCAGGCGGCTGCCGTTGCAAATCCGTTTTCTTCAAGAGTCCGAAGTGACGTTCTTTCCATTGATTCCGGACAAAACCGCTCTTCTCGCCTCGATACGTTAGTAGAGCCGACCGCTACATCCTACTAAACACATGAACGCCCATTTTCATTCGCCCACCCCGCCGTTTATCCTCCTCAAGAAAGGATATACGGACCCGATCTGCCCGGTCTAAACGTTCTACCGCCGCCAACACTTGAGATACTCGCCTGATCTCGCCTGCGATCACTCATTCAGGAGAGCGTATAGATCGCTTGGGACATAGATCCATGTTGGGTCCCGTCATGATCATCAAAGTCAGCAGTGTCAAGAGCGTCCAGAGCGGGACCCACCCACAACCAATCACATCCCCTTAAGGTTTCTTTCGCATACTGTGGGAGAAAGCCATGTCTCTTCGCTCTATATATGAGCTCTTGGGAATTGCATTTCCCATCGAAGCTGTTTCTGTATCATCAACTCCCCACACAACTCCATAACAGGACGATGGTTGGTTCCTTCATTTCCCGGGAAACTCAAATATTTATAGCGTTTCTTCCCATCTCTCTCGCAGGAAACAGCGATGAACTCGTCATACAACGTGGAGGTGAGCAGGTTCTGCTTGGGAAATCGCCTGTAACTGACACCGCCACCCGACGTAGCCGATCGAATATGGAAAGAAGGCGCGCCCTGGCCCAGCGCTAAACGTCATCATCGTAGGGTGCGGCCTGGGTGGTCTAGCAGCTGCTTACACCATCGGCAAAGCCGGTCACAAAGTCACACTGCTGGAGAGTGCATCAGAGATAGGTAGGTAAATTACATGATTCTCATTTTAGATAACGAATACCACCTCTTCCAGGCGAGGTCGGAGCAGGGATCCAATTAGGCCCAAATCTTACTAGGCTGCTCATCCGATGGGGCCTTGGTGACAAGCTGAAGGAATTGGCCGTCCCTCCGACGGGCATAGCATTCCGAAGATGTGAGTCTCTTAGAACAATGGGAACCCTCTCAATAGTGTCACGCTCATCTTTTCAAACATAGACAAAGACGGCAAACGTGTTGGATGGACAAAATGGGGTGAAAACATGGAAAGAGACTACAAGGCCCCTTACTATCACATCCACGTACGCAAATCCCTTCTTTCTCTGAAATCTTTGCCGTTTTTAACTTCAACCCAGCGCGCCGATTTTCACAAACTGCTGTACGAGCTGGCCCAACCCTACATGACACTTCGACTTAACAGCCGTGTTGTCGGCGTTGACCCTAAGACCCCCTCCGTGACGTTGATCTCAGGAGCTGTATTGGAAGCTGATCTGATCATTGGTGCCGATGGGGTGAAAAGCACTATACGCGAAGTAGTAGTTGGAGGTCCCGACAATCCGGTTCCCACTGGTGACGCCGCTTACCGCGCAATAATACCGGCGACTGCACTGTTGAATGATCCAGACTTGAAACATCTGGTCGATGAAGCAGAAATGACTGCTTGGGTTGGACCCCAAAGACATATCATCGGATATTGCATCGTATGTGCTATTCCACATTCATATCACCGCGATTGCTTAGTCTTCCATCGATTATTGCCCATGCCCTATCTCGGATTTTCTGTCACGATGCCGTGCTCCCATGATCCTGTCACAGCGGGACAAAACGCTGTACAATTTGGTCATGATTCACCCTGCACCGGCCGCTGAAGAGTCATACACGGCCGAAGGCAGCATAGACAAGATGAAAAATGACTTCGCCGGCTGGGAGCCTCGGTGCGTGTTTCTTTCTCTGGATCTGTCAAACCCTGTCTTGTGCAATGCCTTGCTTTGTATCTTTTTTCTCGACCGATGAAAGTTTTTACTGATATTTCCATCTGCTTTTCCAGGGTTCAAAAACTCATGGCTTTGGTTCCCTCAACTTTGATCTGGCCGTTGTTAGATCGTGCGCCACTCAAGACATGGGTGCACCAAGATGGAAAGGTTGCCTTGCTCGGGGATGCCTGCCATCCCATGCTGGTAAGTTCCGTTCCAATGCCACCCAGCTCGTCGTTCATTTCAAACTGACCGCCTGACGTACTTAGCCATACCGAGCCCAGGGATCAGCCATGGCCGTGAGTCACTTCCCAAGAATTCGTCGATAATTAACGGTTCGTTGACCCACATGACAGGTCGAGGATGCAGCTGTACTCGGCAATCTCCTCTCCAGGATCACTCACAAGTCGCAGCTTGCGTCTTTGCTTTATGCCTATCAGTCCCTGCGGTACCCTCGGGCGACAGTTACTCAACTTGCGGCCCGGACGAATCAACATGTATTTCACCTGGAAGATGGCCCGGCTCAAGAAGCTAGAGACGCTTCCATGACAGCTGCGATGGAGTTAGAGCTGAGGGGAGATGTCCAGGGGTCGTCGGACGACAATGACCCAACTTCTGGGAATTCGAACGTTTGGGCCGACAGGCAGAAGAGCCGCGAGCAATTTGGCTACGACGCAGATGAAGAGGTGGAACAATGGTGGAACGAGCACGGTGCCTTCATGGACGGTTCGATAGGCTTGGACGCCAGACTCTGATTGACGTGTTCGATTACAACTTGTAGCATTAGACTTGTGGTAAGTGAGCGGCGATTCTTCCTCGTAGAAGTCTCATCTCATGTTGCCTGAACCCAGCTTTTTATCCTTGGAACTTTTTTCAGCAAACTTATTTTTACGACTTCCTTAGTGGCCGTTCATCCAAGCTAGTTTGGACGTTAGATAACTTAGGTCGGAGGTTGGTTCTTGTACGGTTCGCTAGGCCGTTTACATCCTAAGTAATTTACCAATTCAACCGGTTTGTAACTATCCTGAGCGCGGCCTTTCACTTATAAGTCCGATTGCACTGCCTCCTGGAGAAGGGTAAAGTGACGGTTGCCAGGATCCCTCGCTCCTATGACGGTATATTCTGGATGTCAGGTTACAGTATCTGTATCTTACCTCATTGAAAGACCCGTGAAAGACATCTGATTTCTTGGCGGATGGCGACTGCCTGGGACTGCACGTCAGGGGAGTACCTCATGAGTTTGGGGTACACAGTTTCTTTCCCGTACCCTCAAGCTCGACACATGTGGACAGTTGGCTCGAGGCTGGCGACGTAATGCGTCTGATTGGCTGGCCTCCCGGGGGCAATTGGCGGGCCTTTGGGCCACCCCTTTATCACGTGGCAACTGGTCACCCGAACTGAACGCCGACGGTCAACGTCTCAGATTCGCGTTATTGTGCAATTTCGACCGTCTGTACGCCAGAGAATAGCCTCTTCTTATGGAAACCAAGGCGTTGCTGCAGGCAAACTGCGAAAAATTACTTGAACAGTATCGCATAAACTTGGATTCCATCAGGTCGCTGCAGACGACTCTCATTCAAGATATACTTCCTTCAATTCAGGACGAACTTGAATTGAGCGATGAAGCTACTAGCTGGGCAAGATCCTGGCTCGAAGACACGAGTACGCCGCTATTTCTTGCCTTCGTATCGCGCGATTGTCAGCTTATGATCTTCCATGCACCTAGACACTGTCTTCCAAATTTCCCGGGTAAGCTAACGTCGAGGCGTCTCTGCTGTCCAAGTCATGTATACTTACCTCGTATCTTAGCGTCACAAGTTTACTCGTTCGTTTGCAATGGAGTCCATCAGGAAAATTCTAGTCTGGAGGCTGGCTGACATGTGGCCTCCCGTCCCCCTTGGCCCGTTTCAAGCAGTCTTTTGCTTCCCCAACAACATCCGCGATCCATTTGGTCGTCCAATATTGCTGATAAAATCAAGCTCCTTGACTTCATTGTCGGAATCGACCAAGCCGAATATCGTTCAGGGCTTCGAACGACTTAGGAAACACCTTCTAGCCTTGAAGGCCCAGAATGAGGTTAATCAGACCCCGATTCTGCAATACGTAGTTCTTCTGGATCTATCAGGACTTTCCTTGCAAAGCATCGTATGTCCAGTTACCACCCTTGCTTCACCCTTGCTTCATGATCTAATAGCAGATGGACCATTACTTTGTCTCTAGAACGTTGATCTTATTTCTTGGACCCTTCGTGAGACGATTCCCCGCTTTCCGGGTATGCTCGCAGCAGGTGCGTACGACCAAATCGTAACTCCGTGGACAAATTACCGGAAGTTTTAATCACCACGTCATAGTCTTCATGATCAACTATTCGTGGACACACTCAGGCCTATGGGCGGTCGTAAGGTGAACATCTAGTCCCTTCAGCTCCCATGATGTCTGCCGTATTGATGCTAGTCTTGAAACATTCAACTGGGGTTTGCGTACAGACGGCTTCTTCCCACCGTGGCCCTATCTCGCGTATTTTTCCCCTCTCAGAAAGAACTACTCGAGTTGTTCACCCCGGAATGTCTACCAGCAGGTCCGATACTTCACTCCCAGCGTACCTATTAAGCGGCAAAGCTAATACATCACTTCCAACAGACTATGGCGGAAACCTACCCTGTTCGACAAACTTAGAGGATCCTTTGCAGGTCCATCAGATAGGCATCTCAAGTCAACCTACTTCAGGATTACCCCCGCTTACGGACACGCTCGAACCGCCGCCGGAGTCACGTCCTTCTCCCAATACACGCCTAGTTTCCTCATCATCGAAGACTTCCATTTCGATTTCCCCAACCTCCCTGTTGAACCCTTTCTTTGGCTATCCAGCGGAAACATCCAAGAGCGGCTCGACCTCACTTCGACATGGTCGCCGACGAAAGCGGGACCTTGTCAGGACGCTCATGGTTCTGCTTTGGCTGCGATGGCGATCCTACATCAAAGCCTCCGCAGTTTTGATCTTACTAGCTTGTGCGGCCCGCATTTGGATCCGAAAAGCCTCAATACGACCTTCTATCAGAGCACTCTCTGTTAGGGTGCTTACATGGTTTAATCGACCTTAGGACCTTAGCATCATTCTGCTGTGGAGCACCATGTTAACGAGCGGCCTTTTGGGCGACTACGATTCTGCGCTACTGTAATAATAGCGTTAATTTTTATTTCGCGCAGGCACCATTACCCGGTAGCCCTTCGAATGGGACAGTCGGTCATTCCGGGCTCTTCTGCAAGCTTGTACCATGAGGAATACTTAGATTGAGGGTATTGGAGTCGATGACATGGCCGGTGCCTTCCGGTTAATTCGCAAGAATAAAGGGCATGGAAAGACAGGAAGCGGCATTATGGACATTATCTACGTAAAGTTGATCGTAATAAAGTTATCATGAGTAGTCTACAGGAAGTACTCCGGTAGCTAGATGAACGAAGAGGCCAATCAGCAAAGGATAACTCAATGAGCCGAAGCAGCAACCAAAAAAANCGAAGCCACGCACCCTGCCAACGTTTTGAGTATTTTGTTGATTAGGTCCATCTCTCTCATTCTCAGGCGCCGCATCGAACACGTTGAAGTGCATTGACACGCCAGGCCCGACTTCCAAGATGCTCGCCGAATTTCCGCATCGATAGCAATAATTTGGGGCGGACCAAACTGTGGAGAGATGGCCATCGAATAGCGAAGTATATCCTTCCATGCACAGCTGATGCGCCCTGAGGATATGGGACATTCGATTAATTTCGAGAAATTTGTGTACTACCCCTGCACCGAAAGTATACCCTGCACCCCTGCGAAGATTGGTTCGGGTTCGTCAACAGGGAATATTTTTGGACAATTAAACAATTGATGGGTACAGGGTACGCACCGAGGAGAAATTGCAAAGTCTTCCTTCTCTGGATCAGGGTCTGACCAGACTAGGTCGGCCATTGGGCCCTCGTGTGGTATCTCTGGTATCGCGGATGAACGGGGGATTCGATCGACCTTACGCAAGGGCACTAACCTCTAAACCGATCCACTACTTTGATCTGGTCTATAGAGTGAATAGATGGTGAAAGCCCTGAAGCACCCATGATCAGGAGGCTGGGCAGCATAATGAAAGGCACACAAACGGACCTCCATGAACACAGAATATTTGATCGTCGATCACCACGGAGAGAGTTAGGAAATCAAACATGTCGGTAAAATATGTCCAGACGTGGGACGAGCCGTATTTTCTGACGCACTCTGCGTAGAAGCCGTACGACTAGGGCTACGATGAGAAGAGCGGTTCGTGCGAGTAGAAGGGCTTAGCGACCAACTTGCGTAACGGCGCGCGACTCATGATTTCCTCGAATTAATTGCACTCGGTCGGGATAGCGTAGCTTGAGGCATGTTAGAAGAGATATTGTTTCGACGCTGAAGAGGCCCCGGTCGACGTAATCGCCTACGCCGATCCATCCATGTCAGTCCCTATCACAGCCAGATATTGGCGAAATTGCTCACCAAGAAACAAGTAATTGGTGTGCGGTGCATATCCACCTATGCGAAATATCTCTATCAAGTCGTAAAACTGTCTTCATTCCGCCTATTCAGCTCGCGGTCGCTGACGCGCTAGGATATTGGCTCACCCGTGTATGTCGCCGACGACGGTAACGGGAGCACTTACGTGCACGACATTTGATTCGCGCATGAGCACCTCTTTTGTTTTCTCACATATTTCGCGCAGCAGGGCTTCGTGCAGTAGCTGTTTACGGAGCAGTTGCTGGATGCAGGCGTCGAGGTCGAAGGGGGCCATGGATTTGGTAAGTAACGATCACTGTCAGTTTCGGTGACGAAGGGCTGCGCCTCAGAAGTCCAGTGTTTGGCGGTGCTTGGCAAGAGCCTCAAATCGCTTCAAGAAGCACCGAGCTTCGTCCACTTCTTGGAAATTGACTACATCAATGTCGTGGGCTACATAACCACCCATTCACCACGCCCGGACTTCTTTTTTACGACTTGCGTCAGGTAAAACTGCTTCTCAGCTCGGAAGCAAGTTTCTTGTTTCTTCATGACGCATCCTTCTGCACCTCGAGGTCAGATTCCATGCCATAACCTCCCGACTCAATCGCGATGGATTGCACAGGAAAACAAGCTGCTGTCGACGAAGATGCTTCGTGGCATCAGGAAGTTTTTTTTTCTTGCATTACGTATGTTTTTCGCCCTTCTCACCCGAGTTTGCATTCATAGGTTACGGACAGTGGCCATGCCTTTCACGGATTCATATGTCTTGGGATCGGACGTGGACAGGCAGATGGGTTGGCTGACATACCCAGAATAATGCAGGTACGTTTGCTTCACCCTTGCCCTCGCGAGAGAGAGACGGAAGGACGCCGCGGGGCGTGGATTAGCCATTTATACGACGACCCTTCCTGTGCCCGCCGGCATTCATCGTGCATGATTTAGCCAAACTGGCCAATCGCGGCGGATGCTTTTCTCGTCATCCTTGGTTTTGCCATTATGCGTCCTTTTCAGACTAACTTAGAGTTGCAATTCTGGTCCAGGACTTTTGACAGCCGGAACGCGTCCAAGTCATATCCTCTCCCCGTCTTCTTTCGTTGTATGTAGAGTTTTAACACTCACAAGTTCTCTGGATTGCAGCTGTTCCGAATAGTCAACAAAATTCACGATCCTTTCTCATGCAGGCCGTCAGTATGCCGTAATGTAGCCGACCTTACATACGTATGCACACACGAGACGCAGGGAGCAGACATCATTAATGCCTCCAAGCGCATGACGTCTCTAAGACCGAACATTTTATACCAATGGTGAAATTCACCCTCTAGTTTCCGAACTGGCTGTCGAAAGTTCCGAACAAATGCACTAGGTTTGTATATAGTCGTGGATGGTAATCGACAGGTGTCACTATCCGAAGGATTCACACGCACTCTGGACGTGAAGAACGCAGGTGAGCACAGCGTCACTACTTTTGCTCGAACTGGGATGACTCGTGCTGAGAAAACTCAAATTTCAGATCGTTCCTTTGCCTGTCGACGGGGGATCGCTGAAGCTGAATTGACCATTCATTATTGCGGTTCGCTTTCATCGGATTAGGACCAATATTACAATCGGACGAGTTTTGACATGGGATGTCCTCTAACCTTTTGTGGTACTCACCTTTCGGTGCCAAAATGCGAGATGATCTCGAGATCCGAAGTACTCTTGCAGCGACCCGAGCAGGAGCCTCCCCCCCCATCCAGGGTTTTCCCGGGACGTGCAATTTCCAGAATTAGGACACGCCCTACCCGTGCAGAGGTGAATCGTTTCACAAAGCTTGACGCGTTGTCCCAATTCTTACATGATTGGTCAGTTAGCATGCTATGCTCATTCCATATACTTAAGCCAATTGGGCCGTGCGTAACGGGTCCGCTCAACTAAGCCAAGAATTTAGTAAAGCCTATATTGAGGTCCTTCCCCAACCTTGACACTTGGGCGGTTTCGGGTGTATAAATTACAGACCACCATTCTTATCGCTTTAAAGGTCGCCTGCCCACTTCCCTCGACGCCTCCGCCACAAAGCTGAAACCTTAACAACCCTCTCGGTAACCATGCACCACCACTCCCGCTACTCTTATGACGACCAAAGTGCTCCCTATCCAAGCACACAGGCTCCCCACCAAAGCACCAGCTATGGCGCACCACCATCGGGCTACCAACGCAGTCAATATGACATCAACGGACAACTCTACGTGCCGTCCAATGCACCTCCAAACGGTACGCGACTACTTTCCATCGTCATTACTGCTTCATGCTCATTAGGTCCTCCGTGATGAAGCCAGCTACCCTCGGTCGATGACTGTCAGCCCAGAGTCACAGCAGCAGTACGCGGCTCAGCATGGTGCGTCTCTAGTCTCGTCCTAGCTGCACAACTATACCGACGTTCTTATGACGTTGCAGGCTACGTGTCTAACAGCCAATACTACAATTCTGCCTACCCCCCGTCATCGCAGTCCCCTATTGTTGCTTCACAAACACCACAGTTTATCCCCACACCCTCCGACTACGTCAGTTCCTATGGCTATCCGGCAAATGCCCGCCCGATGTCACCCAACCAATATAGTCAAGAGTACTTGCGGAGCTCGGATTATCAACAGATATCTTCGTCATCTCAAGTACCCCCGCCATCGTCTTCCCGATACAGCAGCAGTCGCTCACGCAACCCCAGCGTGCCACTCTCACCTACATCAACCAGCTCACCCACAGGCGAGCGATATCCATGCGAGACTTGCGGAAAGACCTTCTCGAGATCACACGATAGAAAACGCCACCACGAAACTCAGCACCTCGCCACGCCAGTCATCCACCGCTGTCGGTATTGTGACAAGGAGTTCAGTCGGGCTGATTCACTAAAACGGCACCTGGACAATGGGTGCGACGAGAGACCGCAGTAGCTGGCTTCTGGGGTCTATTGCATTCTTTGGTGAGTATCGTCCGTCGACGTGATAATGTCATCAACGTGTCAGGGATATGTTAACTAATCCATTTCTTTAGATTTGTTCTCTTGATCATACAATTAGTTCGCGGAGTGATCCTTGCTGTCAATATCCTGTCTACTTGTCCCATCCATTCCCATTTGACAAACACGACGATATCAGCCTTCGATCCCTAGAGGCATACATAACTAAGAGCAGAAAGTTTTCTTCGGAAGCCGGGAGGGTTGATGTGAGCCCACCACTACCCACCGGGATACTTACGCGTTACGACTGTTTGTTCGATATCAAGCCGGGGTAATCTCAGACTGAGGTATGGGCTTCATTTAGTCGAAACCAGGCCGTTCTTTTTCCCAAGCTGTCTTCGAACTTCCTTCGGACCCGATTTTCTTTTTGAGATCAGGTAATATCGCTGTCGTTTTTTCAGCCCTGTCAGTTTTGCCTTTCGGATATTACCTGCTCCCCTTGTGGTTGATGTACTTCCGTTGGACGCGGTGGTCATACGCCTTCTCCATATTCTCGGCGTCCTTGGATGATTTGAAGACAAGGTCGTCATCCCCTGCATGGTACATATATAAGTATATCCTTATGTTCTTGCGGTTTTGATCCTTCATCACAGCTTACCCTGGATCAAGTAGAAGGACCTCCGAAGCCCCATAGGTTAGATTTTCATTAAGATTAGTTCGGACTTGTAATTTTACTACGAGCATCGACTAAAATACCTATGTCGTAATTCATTCCACACTACTCTAGACAAAGAAGCTACTCCGAAACTAGGAAGTACTAGCGTGATGTGCTGAAGCTTCTGGCCTGGGAAGACTGAGGATGGGAAACAGCGCCTGGTGAGATCGTAATGTTCATTAAAACTCGCAAATACACAATACAACTTTTTNAAACTAGTGTGGGAGGCAGTCCAAGGAGATGAAGCGGTAGTGGGTGTATCAGGGGAAGAGGAAGATGGACGAACAAACGAACGCAAGAAAGAGGGCTCTGGGATAATCGCTCTCAATTAGAGTCAGATTCGCTACCTTCCGCACCTAGGCCCTCTATTTCGACCGATCCCTGCTCATCTTCCTCTTCTTTCTCCTTTTCCATACGCGTTTTGTTGATCTTCTCAATCACTTTATCAGCCCGATTGAAGATACCACCGGTGGGAGCCCCACAGGCTATGCATTTGGGTGTCTTGGCGAACCTCTTGATAGCACACGCAGAGCAGAAATAATGACCGCAGCGGGTGACGACAGGGTCAGTATACGGCTTCCGGCAAATGAGGCAAGCAAAAGGAATGTCCTCATCTGAGTCAGAATCTTCGACATCTTCAACATCCTTGCCCGCGTTCTCGGCCAGTTGGTCGAGCTGCCACCCGGCGAGATCTATATCATGAGGAGGTATTTAGCCAAATACGCGTTTATATAGAACAACCCCAATCGACTCACAGGTTCCTCTGTCATGCAAGAATTTACAAGTATCCCCGAAACCACAGTACCCAGTTTCTATATTGAAATGTGTGAGCGGTATATTGGATCTCATTTTGAGAGCTAACACACCTTTGTAATCTTTGCAAACATCGGGTTGATAATCTACGATTGTCACGGTGCGAATGGTGCTGGTGTTGCGCTGGGGGCCGACACGCATGGCCTTGGGAATCTCCTTCGATTTCTTTATGTGAGATCGATACCCTTTCTGACCATGGTACTGGCCGTCATCTGCGCCTTCCTCTTCATCGTCATCATCCACTTTCTTCCTCTTTTTCGCAAGGAGTTCCTCCGCTTCATCTCCAGCCAAGATCTCGAGTGCAGTGTTGACGTGAGAACCGTCAGCCTTCCATTTGACATCTGGGCCGTCCTTTTCCGGTGCATCGAGGTCGTCGTCTCGCTGCGATGTTGTCCGCTTCGTCCCTGCGCTGAGTAGATTACCAGCCGCCTTGCGGTTCGGCAGTATGACCTCCGACTTGGAGGATGAATCCCTTGGCCCTGACTGGCCAGGTGGCGGAGACGCAGAACGTTTTCGTGAAGTGGTCGGTCGACCTTTTCCCTTCTTTTTGAAAAANGGTACAGCAACTTGCTCTGAGGTAGACATGAGTAAGCCCGAAGGTATGTCAGTAAATGTCGTTCAAACGGCGGAGGCTTACTCAATTTGGACATAGGCGCGCGCTAATCACACAATTTCCACGCCACAGGCGTGTCACTTCCTAGTTGAACGTTCTTGTGGCGCKTTTTTTGCCAAACCGCCAGTAAGGCACGACTGACTCCAATTGCTGCCTTGACGGATCAACAGGTAACGATAACCAGAGAACTCTGAAGTTCACGAGCACCCCGTGGCTTTTTCTGGAACACGTGTTGCGGTCGCCTACTCTCGAATATGGCCCGAGCAATCCCAGCCCCCTCAACTTTGCCTTCTCATCAATCGCCCGCGTCGTACCCTGAATTATGCGGCCGCAAGCTACACACGAGCCTCGCTGATGATAGGAATGCCTCTATAAAGCACCATGTGACTTGGCGTGGCGCTTCGAGCGGCTGAAGCTTGACTTCGGTCTTCTTGAGCGATCCACGGTGTTTATGCATCAACTAAGGCTCCATTTAATCTGATGGAACGGTGCTCAGAGGCGCACAAGTAAGTTTTTCGGTACAGGATGATATGGAACTACCATATTCTGAAATTTTTTAACAGTCGCTGTCAAGTCATCCAGTGATAAAGTATCCGCCCTGAGCTATCACTGCTCAAGAAAATATCGCAAACTCTGTACATCCATTCTCATGGCTTCCCTATGAGCAGTCTTCTCGGGAATCTGCTTGTTCGGGGTGTCAGCTGGGGCGTGTAGGACTTCGACTTCACTCTGACCACGACTTGGACTTCGTGGCTTTGCGCCTCTCGAACGGTGCAGGATGTCCCGAGTTCCGACTCGATGCCTCTTATGAGAGGCGTCTATCAGGATGTCTTCCCTCTCCGGCCCGCGATGCATATGGATCATTGACCCAAGGTACATTGAATCTTTGCCATTCTGAAGGGGTGCCGGTCCAGTGCCACCTGTTCTGTATGGTCATGTCAAATGCATTGATTGAGGGTCGCGGTATCTTCGTCTCCATTATGGTCGCTTGATATTTTGGACTAATTAAGTGTCATAGCACTTCAAAGTTCAAACGTTCATATCTCAATTAGAAAACTGGCGGCAAATGCACTGCATCCGAGTCTGTCTATTCATCGTCGCCTATCGTTGAACATGATCTTGTGCGTCTAGCAGCGTTAGTTGATGCATTGGGTACCATACCAATATTCTAGTTCGCCTCATAAATGAATCAGAACGCTAGGACTTTGGGGGACTGATAAGACCAAGTAGGACATTATTCCATTTCATTATCATCTTTTACTCACTTAGCCGTGCTGCCTCCTTAGGTACTTACAGCACGTCAGAATCCATATGCCGCGTTCTCGTCGGTAGACCCTTACTCGCTATCGTTCGTCGCTTATGGGTAATTAATGTCTGACACCCTAACGTTCTCGGCGGACTTGTTAGTTAGTGCTCGATATCAATCACGAAGGGCTCAAGTACTTCAGCTGGGTTCATCAGAATACCCCCATGTACGTCGGTCTCAATCCGGGTCTCAATCCAAACTATCGCCGGCCACATAGGCATCCGGAGGCCTTTGCGCATCCTCTTAATTTCCGCAATGAATTGGTGAACGGACTGCATTCACCATGCACGCGTCGCCTCCTCTAATACACTGCCATTCGTCCCTTTCAGTCGATCCCGAATAACATTTCAGGTTCGCCAAATGCTGCTTATTGTTCTTCGTTTTCTGCTGATCAGTCCGTCAGGCTATCAAGTAAAACGTAGCATGTAACCGCTTAACGTTAAGCTTCAATCAGACCTAGTGATGCTTCAGGAACAACCTTTCGATTTCGCGGGGTTTCTCCTACCCCGGAGACAAATATTTACCTCTCCCTTCATCCGGTAACTCCAACACCAGGTATATGGGAAAACCAGTGCATATGGGTGTTTCGTTCAAACGTTCGATATGTTATCATCCATCAACGTTCAGCCTTGGGGCCCTTAGACTGAGAGGACCATTCGGGTGCAGCACAGATCAAGAGGCGTTCATTGCCACCGGTCAGCCGAATAGACCAGACGTTCTTTGGCTGTAGGTCGGCTCGATCGGGACTACCCATCTCTGTTCCTCGCATACCATATTCGTGAGTTGGACACTTTCATCATGCCTCATGCTTCTAGACGACGACCACCCAGCATAGTAGGAAGGCTTATCAATCCTGAGTGCAATATGATGTCTTCATGTAAGTGGCGTGGCTTTAGTGAGTGGAATGTATTGAACTCATCATACATCCTTTCAACGATCCAGTTTGTGACGAAATGTGGAGTCCCCGGTAGCTGATGTCTCAGACGGCTTAGCCCGCTTCCATGGGGTATCAGTGCATGCACGGCGGAAAGTGGCACAACCGAGCAAGCATGGCAGGCTTATTTGGCATCCAACTATAGTGATAGCTCGGTATCCACGAAGCTGGGTAGATCAGTGAGTAATTATACGTTCAACTAAATTCATCTACTCCAGACGTCATCGGGGCATTCAATCGCATTTTGCGCACAGCACTTGACCAGCGACACAATCAACTTGCCGTACATGTCGGGTCTGTCTCTGCTGCGTTATGTACTATTTTTCATGCAGAACCATGTCGTCAACACTACAGACAGCTTGACGCACATCGCGAAGCAGAGAATGAAACGCTCATACCCGCGATTTGATTGGCTGGAAATCATCTTATCAGAGCGCTAACCTGTGTACATACCAGGCTGGAAATTGACGTATCCAATGCCGGCGGCTGTGTATTTGCTGTGCCTGCTATGACTAGTAGTGTGAATGCGACTGATTCATTTAAACCCGGGTTCCTAGCAAGCAGGGTGGCAGTCGGTGACGCACTGTCTCCAAGTAGATATATTACTCCTTGAGAAAGCATGCTCGACAGGCGGAGCCATGATGCTGTGGGTACCAAATGACCACCAGAGGTACATTTTGGACTCATGAAACACAGCCGACCTCTGCAACGCGTCCACTCTTCGCTGAGTCGAGAGTTTCCCTAGGAAGCTATACGTTTGGTGTCGTTCGGACCTTCGGCCGCACCATCCCTCCACTGTCCTAAAATGCTCCTCCTATTTACCCCTTTTCAATCTCCCTTCGCCCGACCCCAGTCGTTTCGGAGCCGCCTAACTCACTTTGCGACACCTTGGCACCCGTGTCGTGCATTTTTTTNCATGCTACAGCGGAATGATGCAGTACATCGATAGCGTCGCTCTGCACAATGCTCCCGTAGTGTCTCTAGGACGACCCACGCCTTTCCATGGGGGTGTGATGCAGTCTATCATCGCGGGCAGTATCTTGCACGATCCTTCGCCCTCGCCTATTAAGTTAATGAGTGACCGACTCTTTCATTTTGGTTGACGACCAAACGTTTAGTCGCATTGTCGCGGGCGACTCTTTAACTCTTCGGCAACTTTGAGTCTTCGACGCAATTTTTACAACGGCGACTTCGACGAAGCTCAAGGATAAAGTGGACAGCTCATCTCACGCGTTATTTCTACGGTATCACACATTGAAGGCTCTAATCTGACAGTCTTTATGCTGAACCTACCACCTTACCGGGCTACCACTCGGGGGATGTACTTCCTCTTGTCCCCCCGTTATCAGGCTATGCCCTCCAATTAAGGATCTGGCCGGCGCGTCCACTTGTATGTGTCGGAAACAGAGCTCACGTCTCTTTAGGCTGGAAGACAACCTCTATTCCAAGAGGATGAGGCTGATAGTCAATCATCTGAGGATGATACACGATCCTTCCTTCATGCTTCGCTGCTACAACGGTTGTCAGTAAAGTCCCTTCCAACGGTCTACATTGTCATTGAACGTGAACTAATACCAGGCTGCACTGGACTCGGAGGGTAGCGTATACGACAACAGGCGTATTCAGTACTGTCTGCAATGTCTGAGGCATTGGAGAACATGGAGAAGACGCTGCAAATGCGGTGTTTATGTCAAAAGGTATACCACTCGTGCTGATGGGGGTGGGGGAGCGACGATCAAGTGTGGCGCCGTGTGGGAGTGAGAGAGGTCGTGCTCCTGCACAGGAGCAGACCCCTGTTCCAAATCATGCCCCCTAGAATCTATTCCTCGTGCTGGTCGAACGTGCGCAAGAAGAGTGCTGGTTTCTCTCTTCCTGGCCACTTCTTGACCTCTATGAACCACTAAACCTTCCCTCCGGCCTGTAGGGGCCGCAGTATCATGAGGGACCTCAAAGACAAGATACATCCAAGAACAAATGTGAAATTTTGGTCTTCGATTTTGCTATCCGTGCCCACGCGGGTTCAAGGCCTGGAATTGTTATCGGATGATTTTGTGCTTCATTTGAATTAGCTTTTAGGCTGGCGCGTATCTCGTAATGCTCGTGGGACTAGAAATTTCACGAACGACAGTGGTATGTAGTAAATATCGACTTCAGAGTGGAAGTAAGCAACTGCTCATCCCAATGGGTCTTCGAGGCTAAACCCCGCATTTCGTCAATAGTACTCAAACCAGCAAGTTAGCATCGCAAAACTGTTGTGGGCTAAGATGATTGGCACTTTTGGTGCACAGTACCTGACACATTGCGCCATCAATGATTAGATTGCGTGATCAGACAACTTCGGTCCAAAAATTCCAACTGCGTCTAAAGCTTGCTATATCGCTGATGTGACTTGATACTGGGGGAAGACTATGTTTAAGAATATGAAGGTTGTGAGCGTCGAGGATGGCGGTTTGTGCGTCATGGAAGGTGGCTACAGTAAGTTGATTGCCCTGTGGATCAGGGGCGCAATAGGGGTGCGGACCGGCACACCGGGTGTTATTGGTTCCTTAGTCAGATTCGGGAAAAATTGCGGTAACTCCGAATTGACCTTGGTAATCCACATGTCTCCCTCCTCCATCTCTTCTTTTCGTACCACCATCACCTCCTCACTCTGTCGCAATTCTCGCTTTTCCATTGCGAGACGCCTCAAGACAACAACCGAGTCGCGAAAGGATGGCGCCTTCCAACCTACATGGCCTTAACATCGTCCAGCCCGTCTCAAGCGAGCCAGACAATCAGGATTTAATCCCACCTTACCCCGAGCTCGCAGCGCAACTTGATCTATGGGCCAACATCAGCTTCGATAACGAGGAACCACAGCCTTTGGCTAGAGGAGGGGAAGAGGACAAGGGGGACGAAGAACATGAAGAGATAGAGGCTGCGAGGGCAGCGATCCGCGACGGGCACATCAATGTAGTGACAGGCACCAACGTCGGGAATAACCTAGGTCATCAACAGCAGCAGCACGCTGCTTCGAACGCACACTTCCCCTCAGCGGATTTGAATGCCTTCCTCTCTTCGTTCGGGGTCAATCCATTCGCAGCACCTGCACCTCCCCCGCTCCAGGCACAGACTTCGACCGTATCACCTTCGTTGCTGCAAATGCTCGCGATGCAAGCTCATTTCCAAAATCTCAAGCCTCAAACAGCTTCTTCGCCGCCCCCATCGGCCTCTGCGACTTCACCTTCGACAGAGGACACACCACCATCTAAACGTGCTCGCACTCGCAAGACTTCGATCGAACCCCCAGCGTCCGATACGAGCGCAGCTACCCCAGTTACCCCAGCGGAAGATAAGCGTCGGAGAAACACCGCTGCGAGCGCACGTTTCCGACTAAAAAAGAAGGAGAGAGAAGCGGCTCTCGAAGGGAAGGCGAAGGAATTGGAAACCCGAGTGAATGAATTGGAGAAGGAGTGCGAGGGTCTTCGGAGAGAGAATGGATGGCTGAAGGGTCTTGTAGTTGGTGTCACCGGAGCCGCGGCCACCGTCCCTACCATGGAATCCGTTACCGCCGGTTTGAAGAGGCCGAGGGATGATGGCAAGCCCGAGCCATGAAGTTACGACGCGCACGCTCGGTCGACGGTGGTCCAGAATCTGTTCGGATAGTGTCGCGTATCAACAACGACCTTACGATTTCCAACGTAACTCAATTCAATAATTGTACTTTTATTGTTCAAAGTACTGGTGTGTTGGATACTTATATATATTTTTCCTCATATTTTCCGTGTATCCAGTATACATATACATTCACCCGCATCTTTCTCGTTCTTACCATATCGTAGCGTTAGCTAAAGCAGTTGTACTTGGGTCTAGACGATGTTCCTCCCGTTATCTTGACGCTCACTTGGGGAGCGGTATGTATTTGGTAAAGATGAAGCTTGAGAAACGGCTAGAGACGGTAATGGAATGATGACTTCGCCTATCAATCAGCGCACAGGTAAAAGTCTCGGACTTGCAATGTAATTCAATTGAAGAAACATTTCTTTACAGTCGTCGCAGCAGCGCCTACAATTCCGCCGCCAATAGCACTACCAATCGCAGGCATCGCGCCGCCCATAGCGACACTTTGTGCACCTGCGAACACACTTCCTGCTATCACATTCCCGATGCCAGCCTGCATGCCAGCTGCGAGAGTACCTAATGACACGGATGATGTCAGAATCCTGAGATCGATCTTCACCATCTTGGAAGGAACGTACCAGCTACAGGCCCAGCCGCGCTGAACCCGACTGCTCCTAAAACAGCGGGCCCTGCTATGGGGGCGATGGCAACGCCTGCTGCCATTCCCGTGGCCCCGACTAAAGCTGGAGAGCCCCGCGTGGTTTGCGATCCGTTTTTATGTCGTTGACCCACCACGGATAGAGAACGTATTGTCAGATGAGATTTTGCGACGTCATTGTCAGTGAATTCAATCGGATATGGTAGGTAGCACCAAGAAACTCACCTGTTGAAAGAGACACGTTCGTTGCCAGCGCAAAGCCAGCTGACGCCGCGGAACCAACGAATCCGAGGCCTGTATTGAGGCTAGCTGCATTTCAACGTGCTTAACATACAGGAACGGCGTAGAGATTGGTGCCTAACTGAGTGCTTACCGATAACTGAAGATAATTCCATAGTGATGTTGGGTATCGAAGGATTGGGTATTGAGGGGGTCGTAGAACGTAGAACGGTGCCAGCCGTGGGCGTGGGTCAGGCGTGTACACTATTTATTGTTCATTCGAGAGCGCCAATCAGTGGAATGGTTCTGGGACTGGCTCGTGCACCCGTGGGTCCGTAACGTCATTGTAGTAGGTGCGAGAAGAGATGAATGGTCTCGAGCGCCGTAATCCATGAAATGACTCAAGTACTTGCAGCCAGGATTTTGCTTCTCGTGTACTTCTCGTGGTCGGCGTGTTCGATGTGAAGGACGCATCTCGACCGCATTTCAAGTGGGAATTTATCGGGAGGTCACTGATGGAAGGGCGCCCGACATGTGTAACTGAGTGTCATGAATCGAAAAGGACCAGATGGAAATCGGACGGCATGAGCTGTAGAAGGAGTCAAGATCGCGGGTCATGTTTACGAGTCTGTCTTTGGGGTAAATATCAGGACAACAACCATAGCAGAATTCCACTTAGTTCGGAGCCGTTGCAATGTTAATTGGAGAGCCTGTTGAATGGGTAACGGGCATCAAAGAGGACAGATCGAATGATCCTTATGACGGGGACACTCACTTCGACGACCGACACAAAGTGTCTGGATCAAGGTCTCAACCATGTCTAAGAGCCAGCTTGGACATCGAATCCCGACAGACATCAATGAGTGAATTGGTGGTAAATTCAATCAGACAAAAAGCCCGACAACTGTAGCGACAGCGCCTAAAATCCCACCGCTAATAGCACTACCAATCGCAGGCAAGGCGCCGCCCATCGCGACGCTTTGCGCACCTGCGAAGAAACTTCCTGCTACAACGTTGCCCATGCTAGCCTGTATCCCTGCCGCGATGGAACCTAATTATACGAACGATGTCAGGATAAAGTCATCTTCACCAACTTGGAGGGAACATACCAGCGACAGGTCCCGCCGCGCCGAACCCGACTGCTCCTAGAACAGGTGGTGCTGCGATGGGGGCGACGGCAACGCCTGCTGCCATTCCCGTGGCCCCGAGCAAAGCTGAAGAGTCCCACGTAGTTTGCGATTCGGTTTGGTCACGTTTTGGTCCACCACGGATGTCGGAGTCGATTAGATGAGAAATCGCGATGACATTGTCAGTGAAGTGAATGGGTATGATCGCCTCAAGGAACTCACCCGTTTTGAGAGAGAGGCCTGTGATTAGTACCCAGCCGGCGGACATTTTGGTACCGACGAATTGAACGAACCCGATGGTGGCTGTATTTCAATGTTACACCCAGGTACAGGAAAGCATGCTTAACCGGCTGCTTACCAAGGGCTAGAGAGAAAAGAACCATAGCTGTGTTGGGTGTATTGAGAGGTTTGGTATCGAGAGTTGGAAAGATCAGAGCGATGCAAGTGGGGGGACGTGCGAGGACTATTTATCGTACGTCTGAGAATGCCTCGCAGCTGACTCGTGCATCAGTCACAACCTCACCGCAGTAGGTGTGGGAGGAGATGTTAGCCTTTGACCGCCGTGATTAAAAACGAGGTACTTGTTGTCTGCTTCTCGTGGTCCGCGTGTTGAATGTGAAAGATGCATCTTGACCGAATTCCGAAGTCATGAGTTTGCGAGTTTGGCGATCCGGACGACATGAACTGTACAAAGAGCGATGGACATGTTTACGGGCCTACGTCTCTGTGGCAAATGATCAGCGCCGTGAGTCATGACAACAAACATAGCAGCATTCCACTTGGTTCGGAGCCGTTGCGATGTTGATTGGAGATTAATGATACAAGAGCACTTGAATGAGTAACGGGTATCAGGGAGGCATAATGTTGTATCGCCAAGGCGAAGCTTTGACTAGGGCACTCACTTTAGAGTTGATGATGACGCTCAGTCCGAATTGCGGTCTCGACCCACCCGCCACATCCGAGCCACAGCTGCCCTCTGACCACTCCATTGACGACGGTCACCCAGTGGGGGCAGCTTGAGATCGTTTTCCAAGCCGTAGTCAATGAAAAACAAACCCAGGAAGGTTCGACTTGAACTGGGGATGGCAAAAGGGCGATATACGATTGTTTACATCATATCTGAGCCCGTCATATGTCTAATGAAGGGTCTGAAATAAGCAGTACGAACCGGAGTAATGAGTAGTCATTGGGAAGCTTCTTTGAAGAAAGGGATAATTGCTCACCAACATAATCATGTCACAGCGCGAGAGCTGATGAATAGCTAAGTGGACGTATACTTGACTTGAAAGGAAATGGGGAGAGCGCGGGGTTCAACAGACTAGCAGGCTCTTCAAACGCGTGCGCGAAGTATTCACTTTGCTTGCCAAATTTCGAATGCTCGAGATAGCACATATATCAACGANNAAGGGTAAAACATGGGTAAGGGTATATTGAAGATGTCCATATCTTCGGTGATCCGGGCCAACCGAGAGCCTTAGGTCGTCAGTGCATGTGGGAGGCTTCATACCGGCAGGCTAATGCTGAGAAAAAGACCAGGAATCAGTCAACATGTTGGTATCCGACGAAATAGATTCTACTCAACGCTCTGTCTCGCCTACGGAAGAGCAAAGCCTTCGCATACGCAGCAGCGCCGCCAAAGACGCCGCCGCCGGCGACTTTGCCTACAAAAGGGAGGGAACCACCCATGGCGACGCTCTGAGCGGAGGAGAAGAGGTCGCCGGCGGTGACGTGACCCGCAAGGAGGGCCTGTATTTTCGTGGCAATCGACCCTATCCGCACGAAAAATTGAGCTTAGTGGGAAGTAGCGGAGCGAAATAAGCACTAACCTGCAACGGGGCCCGCCGAACTGAAGCCGATGATGTGAAGAGCCGTGCGTATGGCCGGGGTCGTGCATGTGTAACCAATAACAGTCCCAGCAACACCAACAATCACTACATCACCATGCGGGAAACAGTCAGTTGCATGTTTGGATTCTTATAAATACCAGATACCAGAGTCCAGGAACAGTCCGAAACTCACCAGTCTGTTTGAATGCCTTCTTCTTGGTTTCACTCCTCTTCTCCGTAATCTCAGCCAACTTGTGGCTGACATCCTCCCTGCTGTGGGTAGCCGCCGACCCGTTATCGCTGCGAGGGGATCCGACACCCTCAGCCATTGCCCTTAGGAATATATCCTCCTCATCCTCCGGGAATACCCCCCNGAAGGCTGGGTGATTTGATACTGTTGTTGTCGAAGTCATTCCCGACATTGTTGGTGATGTTGGTGCGAGGTGTGATCGCGTTGCTCGAGGCGGAGTCGTACCAGACTGAGCCGAGCTCAGGCATCCTCAGCCCTCCAAAGGAAGAGGAGGGACCCTCCGATGGCGAGAGCAGCGCCATGCGCTCGGATACGACGGGTGTTTGGAAATCATTCATCTCAACCGATGAATCTTGGCCATGATATGATTCGGAGGAGGAGGGATATGACATGGAGGGTGTTCGATGGTTGATATTCGACGAAGGGTGACGAGGAGGGTTGTACGCTGAACGTTTACGACTATGTACGGTCGCCGCAGTGCCAGAAGAAAGAGGAGTAAGTAGTATTGGAGGGCTTACGCGTAAAGGTGCACTTACTATCTATAAGTTATGGGGAACAGCGGAGCTGAACCTCGAACTCAGCAGACAGTTCAGGGCGCAGCATGGGAGATTAAAGCTTTGCCATCTTCACATTAACACGCAGTAATGGTGAGGTACCTAAGCCAGTTGCTGCGGAGGAAGTTGGGTAATGAATGGGAATGGAGTGCGAAACGGTATGCAAATTGCTGCTTCACGGCGCACTCGCAGAGCGATCGACGAGCTTTAACGAGCAGTTATTGGATATGGGATGGGGAGTGATTGCTCACTGTGTTTCAAATGGTCATGTTGATATCCTGCCCAGTCATGGGATGCGCTCCGTAGTCTGTCAGAACCAAGGCTTCCTAAACAGCGGAACATTTAGCAAACCACTGGGTCAAGGATCGCAGAGGCAAGGTAGGCGCTTAGCCTATCGGGGGTGAAGACATGTTCTAAATGAACACAAACGAAACGGCACTTCAGTCAAGCTACATCACATCGAGTAACTCGCATTGGACGTCGACGGAGGGTGTTTGCAGCATGACATCCACAAATGCCTTGAAGAGGGAACGCTAGTTGCTGCGGCGGGCTTCAGAACTCATACATGAGGTATCGATAAGGAACGTACACTTCGCGGACACTCCGCGCAGCGCATGGACAGTCCGGTGACCGCTAGACAACGACCGTCTGGAAGGAGTAGAACTTGTTGCAAACGCGGGTTTTCAAGTTGAACACACGACAATGCTCATGCCATGCGCGTGAATAATCCGATATGCATTTCTACTAATGATGATACAACCCAAAGGTGCAATAGACCTTGCGTCGGTCCGGACGTCTACTATTGTTGATACATAAATCTTGCCACGTCTGCGAGCGGAGATGTTGATACGCCGTGGAGGGGAGCCACCGATATGCCCGAAGATGAACCGGAGCCAATGTAGTGATGGTGAAGAAATTAGGATGGTTATGGAGGTAAGCACACCAGTCGTGTGCAGCGAGGGCGTGTGGACGACTTCTAACACGAAATTTGCACCGATCGAATGGAAGGACGGGCGCAATATGCCAGAAGTCGTGAAGATGTACTACCATAATTCGTAGTCGTCGGTTGGAATTGGTTTCCGCTGCTTAGTCTTTAGACCTGAACTACTGGTCCGTGAGATCGATGGAAGTTGCATAGCAGGTGAGGGTTCCATCTGGGCTGTTCGAATGGTAGCAGGCCTTTGCCTGACGCCTGACAGTGGTACATTAGACGCAAGTTGCACCTGGGCTGCATTGTCATAGCTGTCGTATCCACTTCGGTTGCTGTGAAGAGAAGAAGTCCGAGAGTGTATGGCACTTGCATGTGGTGGAGGGGGAGATGCGGGTGCTTTGCCTTTGGTGGATGATGCAAAGGAGGGTTTAGACCGAAGAGGTCGATTGGGTTCTTTGGAGGGCAATTTGGGTGTTTCAAAGGGATCATCATCGCGATGTCCCCGCGCCCGAACGCTATCCATTTCATGCTCCTGATCATCGCTGACTGAGGAGCCACGTGAAGAATCGAAGGAAAGCCGTGCAATTATGGTATCGCGTGTTGATGCAGCAATGGGTAACGCGGTGAGCAGAGCTGTCAGAGATGCAGAGGGAGCGGTAGCAGAGCGTGAATGAGCGTTAAAGACGGGTATGGGTTGTGTTTGGCTTCCCGAAGCTGACGATATTGACGTCTGGCCCTTCATGTCACCAGATGACGACGGTGGCGGAAAGAACGACAGTTGTGAAGCGGGGATTCGTCTGATAGTCGATGTAGGTGAAATCGGGCATTCGCTGCTGGAAGGGGAAGGAGGAGCGTCTCGAGAATCTTGATCGGAGTCCGCCACATCGTCTCCGTTCGCGGGTCTCAACGATTTGGCTCTAAATGACATCGCACTTTGGCTCGTCATCATGTCCAATGGTATGTATAGCACCTGCCGGAGGTGTATTGGGTCCGACGGCCACAGATGATTAGCCTTGCGAAGGTTGGCAAGTGAAATTCCATATTTAAGTGACACTCCCGGGAGCGAGTCGGTGGAGAGGACCTAAACTCCATACGCGCAGACGGTCAAATATGGATTGGTACCAAGGTAAAATGCAAGTAAATAAATCAGAAATGAACCAACTTGTTCACAAACAAATGACTTACTTCGTGAACCAGAACTTCTCTTTCCTCCCCGCTGCTCGGATCATTGTTGGCGTTTCCATTCGCTGAATAAATGTCTTGATCGACGCCATTCGCAGCGCTCTGGAGGTCAATTAACCGAGAAAGGTGGGGTCTAGTGGACCCAAATCGTCCGACAGTAGACGAAGCGGAAGCAAAAGAACCATTCTGCAACGGATGATGGCCATTCGTTCGTGACGATGTTGCAGATTCC
This sequence comes from Pleurotus djamor, assembly GCA_029747585.1. Classification (NCBI taxonomy): domain Eukaryota; kingdom Fungi; phylum Basidiomycota; class Agaricomycetes; order Agaricales; family Pleurotaceae; genus Pleurotus; species Pleurotus djamor. Next base: position 111,985 of record JAPEVF010000019.1, on the reverse strand, counting down.
GTAAACGACCTAGAATGCGATATGCTAGCTTCCCACTCTTCTTCCCAGTCTTCCGAAGCACTGTTCTTCCAGACCGCAGGGGTGACGCTCCCTGACGCTGACCCNTCTCTGGCGCAAGTTNGGCCTGGCGATTCAAGTTGTGGCCCACGGCGGAGGCAAAGTATTGCTCGGCCTTGCTCGACGAGCCAGGGTCTGGGAGCGGTTCAAAGAGAAGTTTAATGCTGGCTGGCGCTGCCTTTAGCGTCGACGTCGAGGAGCGGCGGCCATCGCCCTGGAGCATGATGATGTGGACAACTTCAACTTGGCGGCGTTTACTACTCGTAACATTGATACCCAATTTAGGAGTGGCATGGTTAGGGGTGTAGGGGGTCGCAAGCTTTCGAGGGAACGACCTCGGAAGGGCCATTACAATGTGGCGATGGTATTGATAGTCCAACGGAGTAAATGAGATCAAGTACACAGTAAGTACAGCAAGAAGCAGTAGATACGATGATAAAGAACGAGTGGGAGCCCGGACAAGGTCATATCTGAGTTGTGAACATGAGATGACGGAGGGGGGAGGGATAATGATAATTTGGGATCCATGCGAGAAGGCAGTGGATAACAAGCGATTTACAAAGGTACAATGTCCGTAAACGGCGATCAAAGGGGAAGAGGAAGGAAAGACGGAAGGAACTGAGTGCTTGTCTGCACACCTTACTTCCCAACCTACGGCTGACCGAACTTGGTGGCGGACTGGGGGAAAGCCTCAGTTCTAGTGATCAGAGGTTTGGCGGGAGAGTTGATGCTTGCGCACCAAGGAAGAAAATAGCTGGGATACATTGGAACACAAATAAGGAGCGAGTCGACCGCAACGTGCTCGGCGAATGGGCGAACGTCGACACAGGAAGCATGCGAAGGCGAATCAAAGGTCTGCGAAAACGAAGTTCAACCAAAGGCGTTCGGTGACCATATACCGTATACCTTCATATGTCACCAAGTCTGAAAGCGATCTAGAGGCTAGCACCAAGTCTTTGAGAGGTTATGCTGGTTTCCGGGATTTCGTGAATGGATACCCTCTTCATGACGAATTGAGAAGCCTCGTAGCAAGTTGTATTCAATTGGCCTATGATGCGAATAGTTCATACTTATGAAGAGTGTTTTAAAACATAAACGGCGCCGTGACTTACTGGTTCACGATTAAATTTCTAATCCCCCCACCCTTGAGGCAGCTCTGTTTGTATCTCCACCGGATTGCCACCCCAATGCCACGGGCCTTTCACAATAACGCATATCCAGCTTCGTTTGCGGCAGTTGCGATATATTCCCATTATTTCATCGAGGAATCACCTGGAATGTCCGAATTTCTTTGGAAGAGTCAGTGAAGCAACAAGAAACTGAGCATGTCCATTATTGGAACGTAGGGTAAGTATGTACTCATACTATCGGTTGGTTCATTGACTCACAAACGAGAGCATAGGGCTTACTAAAGCGTAATTTCGAACGCTTGCGCGAGGCTACTGACTTGACCTGGTTGTTTTCACAACAGAAAAGGGATGGGCGCAGTGGAAAGCAATAAGGCGCTACGCACAAGACAGACAATGAGTTGGCGTATTGATGTCAAACTATTATTTACTCACCCCATAGTCGCGTAATTGAAGTAAGTAAGTCAAGTCAAAGTCAAGTTGCTGTTTTACACCGTGCCGTAAGCTCCGGAGGAAACGTATAAACAGTGACAGTGAAAAAAAGATGCCCATGATAGACATCGCATTGCCAATTGCTGCAAGTACGGAATCCAGGCGCGATGCCTGGAAAACGCTGAGAGGCAGGCAGATATTGGGGTGGGCCTTCTGGGAGAATGCAAGTTCAAACGTTCAAACGTTCAACGTTCAATATTTCAATCCGGGGACCAGGAAGCGCGTGTCGCGCGATCGTTGGTTCGCCCCTGTGCACGGAGCCCCTGTCTTACCGTCTGCGTTTACCGGTTACCTCTAGTTCTAAGCGACCCATGCAGGTTAACTAAGCTACCTTCTTTAGAAACAGGACTGGGCTGAAGTCTGCTTCGATGAATTAGCAGAGGGAACGAAACGCACAGATGATTCTAACAGGACACGGTAGACCCCTAAAAGGCAGCGAAGCGTGGGTTCCAACTTCGAACCTTCTACCGCCGTATTAGGTGTCCTTCGTGCTCTAACCCTAAGCTTATGTTCACTACGATGGAGGCAGTAAGCTCATTATGCACGGCCTGGGCATGTTCGCATCTTGATCATCAACCACCACCACTGTCTCCAGAATGAGAGAGTACATTCACGCCTATACAGTGGTTGACGGCCATTCCTTCGTCAACGCAGACGATGAAGAGTACTTCCATCCTGGAATCGATTTAGACTCACCATGGACGGCAGGTGATACCCTCGCTCTGATAAGCCTGGTTGCAGCACCCTTGGCTGCGTTACCCCTCATTGGGGCCAGTGGATTGGCGGCTTTGCCAGGTGAGCACTCTACAACTCAGGGTATTCGATGTCGCTCGGAGCTGAAACAGAACGAAGGTGCTATCGCCACGAAAGCCGTCGTCGCCAGTGGGGCCGCCATGCATACCGCTTCGGTCTTGGGTACCATGAGTTGCGCAGCTGTGCTGTTGCTGGCAGGCTTTAGACGCTTCGTCCAGCCATTATACCTGTGGGCCACACCGAAACCAGCCAAGTGCTAGTCGTGAATCTAAGTCAGCCATACTCCCTCTCTAGATGATCCGATGCTCACATCCATTTCGGCCTTACTCTAGCCCTACAAGTCTCGGATGTATCTATTCGCATCACAACATGTCATGAACTTCGTGTATCAACCTCGAAGAACGTCCTTCCGTTAATGACCTCGGGAACTCACACCTATCCCGAACTCACCGACTTCTAACTATCTATAACGCAACTTTTACATACAGAATTAAGCAACTGCCCTATTAACGATTATTTCACTCAATATCTCATCGTACCCATGATCGAAATCACTTCCCGACAATCGACACCTTGCTCCAGTCAATTTCCGCGCGTCAGAATCCTACTTACCTCGTATGCGGCTTGTTATGCTAAAGGGGCCGCCGGTAACCCTACGCGGGATATAAACCAGGCGAAATGATTCATACAAGGACATCCACCGATATGATGCATGATGAAACAAGATCATACACATGTGTTCGAGATTGTCTTAATATCCAATGTTACAATGATGCAGTAGTGGTATATGAATCAGAACTTGTCGTGGCCACCAGTCTTGTAGAAGGTCTGCATGCGGGTGACAATGGATTCAAGCGCGGTAAGCCAAGTATCGAGCTTCGCTTCGACTTGTTCATTCGTAGCAGCAGGGCCACCAGCAGGGTCAGCGGCGAGCTTCTCGTACAGTGTGGCACGGTATGGGCATGCCTTCATTGCGAGCTACCGATGAAGACTTCAGCCGTCCGAAGCCAAGCAGGTAAGAACGAAATCACGCACCGAAAAAGCACCCTTAACGACGAAGTTGTGGAAAGCCTTCAACGTGCCTTCGTAGGCTTTGGTGAAAGCAGTGGAAAGTTCCTGTGTTTTGTCGGCCTGGGCGTTCTGGAGTGCCTTGCAAGTGAACAAAAGACCGCGTAGAAGCCACATCAACCCTTCCGTGGCGGTCCTCTTCTTTTCTCCTTTCTCATTCTCGACAAGTTGCTCCAGGGTGCCCGAGAGTGTGGGTGCGGCATCATACCGCGCCTTGACTTTCTAACAGCGATCCGTGATCTTAAATCGCGGTACAAAGTCAGTTGAATGATAAACTCAGCGTACGGCGATGTTCCCGTTCAAATCGCTGACGACCACAGTGAATGCTGCGGAGCCAAGAAGATCTGGATGTCATAGACAACAGGATCATATCAACGACCAACGAAGCAACTATCTCGTTGACGAAGGTAACGCACCAAACAAGCCGACCAGGCCTTTCGATGCTTCCAAGAAGCCGAGTGTGTCGACGCCTGCGTCGTTCACGGTGACATCAGCAAAGGACTAGACGAATCGACAGACGGTCGTCAGGATGGATTCGACGTCGATGTGGAAGGAATCTGTCTGACCTTGACAGTATCGAGGTATGGGGCCATGATTTTGTGACGACGATGGGGGATTAAGCAAGTAGATGATCAGATGGAGTCTGATTTTGATTCCGTGGCAAACACGATGATAATTATACCGTTGGGAGAATGCAAGCTATCAAACGCATGCGACGGCCGCGATGATGGTCCTTGCGCTGATCTTATCTCATCTCCCAGTCCTTCAGGGGTCGCTTAGGATAGGAGTAAGGAGCTCGTTTTGAGGAAAAACAATATCGTGCTAAGCAAAAACAAACTTTGTTACCACCAATCCGCCTATCGTGTCATTGCATATTATTCCTGCTTTTGATTAAGTAGCGCAGTCAGTAAAGATGTATGTGCTAAAGAAGCTGTTTGATCAGAAAAAAAATGTCTCCGTGAAGTTTGAGCTTTCCTCAAGCTTTCCTAGACGGAAGCTAGCCTAGTTCCAATGCACCCATCATGTCACTGTCTTGTGAAGGCCCGTCTCCCTAGAAGTGAGCTATTCTGTTTCTCGTGGCAAACAAATAGAATGTGATGGAACATACGGCACGTTGTCTGTGACAGGCTTCCGCAATGCTTGCGCAATACAAGGCCCACACCGGCGAAACGGGGTTAAACTTGTCACGAATGGTCTGATCGCATTCTGATACAGCACTCGTAGCACCCGCCTTACTGCAAAGGGGGGATTCCACCCTAGATGACCCATTCCGATTCAGCTACGATCCCCAAATCCATACAAGGCAAAACCGATTTCTGGGAGTTCGTGTATCTACAGCTCGATGGTCTTCTATCCGGACAACGCAATTGGGTGAGTGACTAAAAGCTTTCATCACTTACAGCATTTGGATTCTCGAATTTAAGCTTATCATTGCTGTAAAATCGTGTATTCTGCTACTAGGTGTCCAATCTCAGCAACACAGCATCGCTAGTATTCAATGCGCTACAGGATTCTCCAATTCACTCCTCAAAACCTACCAACTGGGTTGGTGAGTGATTTCATCAGTTGACAGTGTCGCGGGGTTGGGCGGGGAGAACCCCGGTTTACTGACGAGTATGCTCACATCAATCATTGATACCAACAGGGTTTTATGTTCGTTCATCACTGTATCCTATTCCAAGGATAAGGATAAATCAACCATCCCCTCAAGCTGATGAACAGCCTGAAGAACTATTGTTAGGCCCCTTCTGCGGGAAGCCAGCATGTCAATCTATCAACATCTCTGCGGACAAAGCAAGGGGCGTATGCGCCTACGCGTTTCTCAAGAAACAAACCCTCCTCGTGCCGAACGTTGATGAATATCCGGGGCACATCGCATGTGATGGTGATACGAAGAGCGAACTGGTCATCCCCCTGATACTCGGCGGTGAGACGGTTGGGGTGTTCGATCTAGACAATACAGAGCTCTCCGGATTGGACGAGGAGGACCAACGGGGACTTGAAAAGATAGCACAATTAGTAGTTGACTCGTGCGATTGGTAGTAAATAAAATAGATTACTAGATAACTTTTCGAAAATTCTACTTTGATTGTTCACTCTGCCATGCCAGGAACTCGGCGTGGAGTTTCTGACGATCCGTCCACTCCTTCAGAACCTTCTTCGCCTGGTTCTTACTAAGCTCCTTGCCTTCTCCATCCGCCAGCGGAACGCCACGATCGTCCCAGTTGCTANTACGCCCCATCAGGCGTGTTTGGGGGCTTGAACATGAGTTCAGGTGGCACGCGACCCTTCTCTAGTTTCTGGATGCGTTTCTGACGCTCGGCTTCGACAGCCGCAGCCTTTTTAGCAGCTTTCGCCTCAGCGATAGCCCGCTTCTCATCTCTCGCCCTGATCAATTCAGCCGGAGGGACAAGCTTCACGAGTGCCTTGCCATCTAGATTCGTACGAGAACACCAAAGAAGGTCACGGTTAGATAAATGTCAAAACATAACGAGGGGAAACGTCAAAACCTTCTTGATCGTCGAGGGCAACCCCAAGTGGAACCAAATCAGAATCTCGAAGTTTGTCACAAAGAGCCAAGATGTCCTTGAGTGCCGAGTCACCCTTGTCAATAGCAAGTTTGCGAACACCGTCTCGGAATGTTGACAACACCCGTAAATAAGGCATAAGGGTCTCATCTCGCTGTGATAAAGAAAATTAGTGCTCGAAAGAATAGAAAGAACGAGAACAGGAAGACCTACGTTGGTGCTCTCCCCATCCTTGGTCTCTTGTCCCCATCCAATCTCCGAAGACCCACCTTCCCCAAGGCCAAACATCCGTAGCATCTGACCCACCCAGCGTGCTACATAGTCCACGAGGTCTACGTTGAGACCCTTGCCCCGGGAATTGATGTATACATTGGTCTTTGAAACCACGTCCCTGAGGACATCCACGGCACTCGGAGTATTGAATGAATCGCAGAGAGCTTCTCGAAATGCGGTTTGAGCCTCGTGAAAGCTACAACAGGTCCCGAAATAAGCAAAAGAAGGTATGTCCTCACGTTTCCGAGGGATGAGGTTCCTACCTTGCGGTCAAATCATTCTCAGGAGTTTCGTAATGGTGGAAACCATCTGACTTCCTGCCATCTGCTCGTGCTTGGCTAATGAGAGCTTTCACGACGGTGAAGAAGTTCTATCGGGGACCGGAGATCAATCCACGCAGTTGCCGTTAGGTGACCTGGGCCAGGAGGATAGCACTTACATTAAATGTGTTTTCGATATTGCGAACTTCCCCTGTCATCGCCGATTCTGAAAAGTCCACCTTGGAATTCCATTGTTGCGTCAGGAAGGCCAAGCGCAGCTGACGCGCTGAGTACCTTTGGAGAATTTCCTAGTGGAAACTGTTGGGAAACTCATAGAACGGCACAGAAATTCGTCAACACTCACATCAATGGTGATAAAATTCTTCAGTGACTTGCTCATCTTCAAACCTTCGATATGCAGATGGCCGGTGTGTAGGAAGTAATTCACCCATGGATCACAGTTGTGATAAGCCTATCAGATCCGAGCATCAGCAGGACGTAGACAAAAGAGCGGCGGTAAAGAAGATTTGACACCTCTGACTGCGCCATCTCGTTGTCATGATGAGGAAAAGCAAGATCTATTCCCCCAGAGTGGATATCCATGTTGCTGCCTAACACTGCACTGGCCATCACGGAACACTCTATGTGCCATCCTGGCCGCCCTTGCCCCCACGGTGAGGGCCAAAATGGTTCTCCTGGTTTTGATGCTTTCCACAGGGCAAAATCAGCCGGTGAGCGTCGACCGAGCTTGTTGGAAAGAGCGCCTGAGACGCATGGACATCACCGCTGGTGAGCGAAAAAAAAACAGACAAGCAAGGGACCATACCTTCGCCTTCTTCCAGAAGTTCTCGATTCCCTGTGCTCCAAGGTTCTAATTTCGCATAATGATGATTATCGGCGGAGTCGAACGCCCGTGTGTCGAAATAAACGCTGCCATCAACCTCGTACGCAAACCCATTCTTAACAATACCCTCGACAAAGGATACTATTTCGGGCACATATTCCGTAACACGGGTCAGGGTATCTGGTGGCCGGACGCGAAGGCGGTCCATATCATTGAAGAACCGTTCTTCCCAGTATGCCGCGGTCGATCTAAAAATTGAGTGGTCGGTTACACTGCTACCCTGCTAGAAGGACTTGAGAATTGAGGCTAGATGGAATTAGGGTAGGAAGCCTCACCTGTTTGTCTAGAACAGGCGAGATAACATCTTTGGCGTCGTTTAGAAGACGATGGGCTGGCTCAGACCCCTGGAGGCCTTGATCAAGAGACTTCCTAGCCGTTTCAAGTGCATTGTATGTGAGAGTCTATCGGTGGCTGTAAAAGGTTGTCGCGTAAGTGGATAAGCAACAGGCTCACGCACGGCCGCAGAGATATGCATGTCAAACTTCTCATCGCGTTTAGAGCATTCCTGTTTCCATTGCTTATCCTGTGACAACTGCGCAACCTGTAGCCACTTAGCCAGTTCCTCTCCCTTGGGTATCTTGTCCGATTCGGCCAGTCCCTTGGAAACCTTTTCGTGCACATAGACCGCCCAAGCATCCTGTATAGTCGATAGCAACTCGGGGGTGAGAGCCTTGGTATCCGATCTGAATTTCTCAAACAAATGATTTTGCCTGGCTCGAAGAATAATCTGAGACGATCCGCGTGTTAGATTGATGGATGCTATGATGAACCACGGGTCTCTCTTGCCTTGTCGTCAATGTCCGTCACGTTCATCACGAAATGAACATCGTAACCAAAATAATCACTGATTATACGGCGCAAGATGTCTTGAGTGACATAGTTTCTGTAGCGATCTGAATTCTAAACCGCATCAGATAGTTTCTACGACAAAGGCTTACCGAGCATGGCCCATGTGCGAGGCATCGTACACGGTCGGCCCGCAATTGTACCACTTGACATGTCTGCCGTTTTGTGGAACAAATTCAGTCTGAAACCTGGAGGTTGATAACAAGATCAGAACATGGGATGATGAACTTGCCTTGGTCCTCGTCAGCGAATTGTAAACTTTGAGAACTGGGTCCGGACGTGGAGAATCAGGGAGATGCCATGGAGGTTGTTGGGCTGACATTGGCGAGGACGATGCCAGACGGGAGCTGAGATGGAATGCTCTAGTGTTCCTAGATGGACGCAAGAATCGTGTTCTCTGCCAGCTGAGCACACGAATCATCCACTCTTGAAGGTGGCCCGAGGGTGACGCGGTTCGAGTCAAACGGTCAGGTGGCAGTTCAATCGAACTCGGCGCTTAGTAGCCGAACCCAAGCGCTCATACTGTCAGGGGCTTGTACACTTGTCTGAGCCTTTCTCGGCCCCCAGCTCGAAAGTTATCTATTACTGCTAACGATACCATCTTAAACAGAGTAGGCCCATATTTTTGGAAGAGCCTTTGTACTTCTGTGCTTCAAGGGTGCCGACCTCCTCAAAAGTGCGCGGACCCCTAACTAGTGTGGCACTCGAGTTCGCCTACCGCAATGATCAATTGAACCAGCGCGATGGCGTTACTCGTGACAAGTCACCTCTTTTTCAACTCCTTCCACGACTGCGAGCCTCTTTTTGCTCGATGCTGTTGGCTTTAGGACGAGTTCTCTTCCTCAGATGCTAGTTTAGACTGCGATACGATCAGTATGGAGCGAATAAATGAAGATTAGCTATAAGTAAGTGTCTAACGTAACCTCCATGCCTCCGAGAATGTTTCTCAACTTAATTTGCCAGCTTGAATAATTACACAAAATACGCTCATTCGTGCCACTGCTCTCTTACTTTAAGCGCGTGGTGCTCCGAGAATACCTGTCATCTTGGCTTCTATGCGACGATCATCCTTACATCCAGGTTACGCCCAATTTGCCTAGTAAACCGGCTGCTGTCGCTTGCGGTTAAGCATCCATGTCGACAATATAGTATCAGTTGCCCACTAAGCCGTCTCATCAATCTGGTGTATGCATCATTCCTTGATTTAGGCAACCTTCGGGCTCCCGCTAGCTCTGAGCGGAATTCACACAAGGATCTCTGATCGGTGTTGCGGGGAGAGTATGGCGGTGATGATCAACAAAAAAAGTGTTGAGCCCGTTCTGATGCAAGGGGCGTATCCATTCAGTTTGAATGGATCGTGTCCGTTTTGATCATCTCATCCATTGCGTGGAACAATAAACACTACCATAGTGAGTCTCCAAGTGCAATCTTTCTCGTGTATTTTCATCAAGATACTACGTTATTTGTTTAGAATATCAGCGCCAGCGTTTTCTGGCCCAAGAATTTGCCCCAAGCCGTCGCTTCTCAACCTTTTCGGCGCCCCTTCGCGATGCATAGGCCCCCGCCAGCAACTTAGCATGATCTATTTTCTTTCTTTTCGCTCTTCGGGTTAACGTTTACTTCCGTACCAAGCTATCCATTTCCGATGAATTCCCAGAAATATACGAGACTTCATGCCACGCGATCGGGACTTCTGGTACGTCTCCCAGCCGTCTGTCATAAACAAGTAGCCCTCAGACTATCCAAATACCACAGTTGGCCTATTGTATGACAGCCCCAAGCGTGACTCGGGGAGGTATCATGAACCGTGTCACTTTGCTGTTTATCTAAACTTGGATAGGATTACGAACCGAAAATGGCCCCGACCACAAATACGGGCTTCCATCCCATATTCTCCTTTGATAGACACACAAATCGTCGATTGATCCTGGATTAAAGTTAATTCCCTTCATTCGTGCGTCGGTTAAAGTGTTAGATCACGCAGGTTCGTACTAGTCTCCGTCACATTAGGTATCCTCCATTGTGATGATCAATCTTAACGTTTCATACTTAACAGCTAGCCGGCATTATAAAGACCGTGAAACTACCTAAATGCCATCCTTCCCTATAACTGACTCCGCAGCATTCGCCCATACCCACTTCCTTTCTCGCTTACATGCAGCGACCAACGTGCACGGGACTCCGCGTGAGGTCCCCTTCGGATGCTCACATTATCTTCTTCGCTGTCTCCCTTGGGATGCTGCCCATTGTGACGCGGCGATTAGACACTGAAGAGCGTCGCTCGATCCGATCGGGCTGCGTATATGTGTGGGAGGAGCGAGGTCCCAATTCAGAGGCTACCGGTGTAAGCCTTCCTCCCCCTTCTACCTGCGTCTTGTGGCCTCGTCCCTCACATGGTTCCATTCTATAGTTGGGGATAGAGCGATGGACTGACTCGATACGATGGGGGCCCAGTCGTGTGAGAGATGTACGCCTTAATCTTTTCCTCCCCTTCCCACACGATGACGTCCTAACATTGCCTTAATCTGATAGGAGTTTCTATTTTATCATGAAAAGCCTCAGCCGGACGTGGAAATGGGGTCTGATTCGGACGCTACGTTAGTCTTTCATTCTACGATGTTCCATCACTGTATTTCGGTATGCCTGACCAAGGGTCTCTCTGCATGGCTGCAGGTCTCATGGCCAACCTGGACCTTCTCGCGGGATCTTCAGAGAGAAGCTGATCAAACAAACCTATTCAGTCCTTGCCAATACACCGAACGGCCGACGAAAGTGGCATCTCAGTATGTATCTTTCCGCTTCCTCTCCCCTCATGGCAGGCTTTGTTTTGACCTATATTGACTTCCTCCGGTATCATTTCAGTTGCTTATTATACCCATGGAACCGCCACCAGTTTGCGCACGGTAGACGATGTCCCCGACCTCGCAATGTTGCAAGTCCCACAAGGGCAATACAGAAGTGCACGATCCTCGAAAGCCCGATCTCCTCGTGACCTTCAGTTCGATCATTTACCCGAAGTTGGTGCAGAGTCCATAGCCTACCACCCTCCACGTTACCATCCCTTCCCGAGACGCCATCATCATCATAGTCATCCCCATAATTACCCTCTTCCGACTCCCACTTCAATCGTCCATGGCCACCCAATGAGCATGACCAAGAGCATGAGGTCACCCTCACCTGTCATACTTTTCGAACCCCCGGCACCGTTGACGTTTGGGGTCGATCAGTATGGTGTTAATATTGGAACTCCAACTGGAAGCCGACGATCTCGCACGATCTCGAGTAGTACGAGTTCGACTTCGCCTACAGAAATGGGAGGTGTTGGACTAGCTCCATTGGCATACTTGGAGAATATTCCGCCTCGGAGGCGGCATCCTCTCGATGAGAAGGCGTTGATGTCGTTTACCCGGACGTTCTCCTAGTTCCGTTCTCCTTCCCCCTTCCCTTTCCCCTCCCCAAGACCCGAGACTACCCCCGAGACGTCTCTGTCTCTATCATTTTTGCTTTTCTTGCTTCGCGTATGCTCCGATAGAATTTTGCCACATAAACCTTACTGTACACTACAACTCCAAAGCATCCGGAATTTCTCCTCTCGCTCTTGTCATTATCGCTGATCTATATCCATAGTCATACTCCTCAGTCTTGTCCATGTCATCGCTATGTCGCTTGCTTTCATATTGCTCTTCACAGCTCGTCATGGTAACCCCACCACTTGTAGTACTCTCTCTGTCAACGTCTAAATTATCATTATCATGCAGTCCGTCGCCCATCCTTGCAATTGCATCTCTTGTTTCCTATCCCATTCATTCTATTGCCGGGCCGCTTGGGAAACGCGTATCTATCCCCGTCTATACTTCACTGTAGTACTGCGTATGTACGTACGGATGTTGTGGGTATTGTTAGCTTGCATTTTAGCTTTGCCCACACCTACTTAAAGTTCCATCCCATCCCACCTGTCATGTGGTCCCAGCCCGCCGAGGCACACAGGTTAAGTCTAAGTTCTCTCTATCCGCAAGAGGCTATCCTAAGCATAGAGAATCGCAGATCAGGCTCTTAGGGTCACACCAGCCGACGTCGACCATTTGTCAGGAGTTCGAACGTCGAGCTCGTTTGTTTAGTGAGAATACTAAAGTCTGTATAGCTTGTCGTAGGTTGTCACTTCGCATGACAGCATGCAGTAACCCATTTTTAAAGTTATGCCTGTTAGAGTAGGAGTCGAAGCAACCGAAGCTTGAAGGGTTAGTCTTAAGCCGCCTGGACCTTGTGTTCTCGTGGCACGGAGCCTTCGATCGCACCTACTCGATGGTAAGTGTGGTATGGTATGGGTATGGTAAAGCATGGAACCTTCGGTGGCTTGGTGGCTTGGACTTTTGACGCTTGCTTGGGTCTTGGGACCGGTCATGCCCCAGGTCACGACTCACCCCCACCGGGCACGGTCCTTACGAGAAGGCGTCCTTACGAGAAGAGAGGGGATCTCATTTAGTGGCTTAGCGGAAACAGAGAGAGGTCCATGGGGGTAATAGAGTAGAGTATACTCTTAATACGGCCAGCCCTCAGAAAGGCTATAAGTCTATATGCAGAGAGGGACCGTCCCTTCTACACGTTCTCCGAGTCGTGCTACTTAGTCGTGCTATCTATCCGAGTCGCGCGTTGTATGGAGCCGACGCCTCGGTCTAGGGACCTTGGGATTGAGTTAATGGAGGAACTACTCAGGAAACGGGAAATAGCCTATAGGAAATAAGAGGATAAGTGGGGATCTGAAATTCCGGGGTGGGGACTCACTTGGTATAACCCAAGGACTCACGGGATGGATGGATGTGTATTCGGGTTGTTGATTACCTCCATAATGGCATGGTGGCTCCTCGAGTGACATATTACTTTATAAGGTTCGCGTTCTCAGATCTACTGCGGGTGGGGTTTCTCGATGTGCGATATCGTTCAGGGAGGGATGCACTCTGTTCTATTCTGTTCTATTCACGCGTGAATCCGAACCCCATAAACGTGAGCATCAACATAAACATGGAAACACGCACCCTGCGCTCTCGATAGCGTGAATATTGAAAAGGTTGACGCTCGAACTGTGATAATGGGCGAGTCATCGGTGGTCCCCCAAATATTTCGGGAAATCGAAACGCTAAGACGATAAACACCACTGAACGTTTTGATTGAAGAAGGTTGCTTCTTTGTTCGCCGAGTTTCCGTATCCTGGAGAGTCCTGAGACGTCCAATTGATTCTCGCTTCCCTTGAGGGTCATGCCATAAGAGTTTACGAGATATGGCGAAGTAAAGTTCAAAGTGGAACTCCAAGGGAACATGTCAGTGGAATGTGGAAACCGGGGAGGGAGATCATCGATTGAGTCCCGTTTATGGGTGTGTGTGGTTGATGTGGGTGCCGAATTTGGCTACGGCACCGGAAGCAAATATTGTGTGGGATTGACTTTTTTNACTTCCGGTTTTCTGAATTTTAGCCTTTTGCCAAACAACAGAGGCCTCTTCCCCTCACTCCCAGGTGAGTCTCTTTTTGTATTTTCTCTATTTTATCAAAACAAAACAGAAACATTCTATTGTAAGGCAGGGATTGGTTGCTCGAGGACCTACGGACGCCATAGATGGTATATTTTTCCCGAGGGAGAACAAAGACAAAGAATTGATGCATGGTGGGTGACAGACGTGCCCTCGTTTCGGTTGATTGCTGGGCGGTTGACGTTGAGGGGGCGCAAAATAAGGCTGGATGGCCAAGGATCTACGTATGTTTGAAAAGTGACTAAAGGCTGATGGATTTCACCGCTTAGAAACTTCCAATGGGATTTAGGGTGCGAGTTCCGCCGGTCCACAATCCAGATTTCCTTGGGTTGTGTCGGATTTCCATGTTGTTTTATCAAGCAGTGAGTGTAGCAGACAACCGTATAGCAGGTTGCCATGTGTCGCCTGCAATATACCAGCTGTCTCCAGGCCGCTCTCTCTGCACGCCACGGGACAAGTGACGACCTGCTGAATCTTGGGCAAACCGATCATCTTGATTTTGAGTTGTAAAGTGATTAGAGTTCCTGACCCAAATTCAAATCGGAGATGCAGGCCGCCAAGTTTCTGGGTTCTGTGTGCCCAATGGCGGAAATGAACCGTTTCAGAAAAGAGAAGAAAACAGCCTGATTAATTTATCAAGTTGAACCCTTCTTTCGTGAATAGCATGCGGTCCCTTAACGTTGCCTCTTCTCCAGCTATTTCGACTATATTTATAATTCGTGCTTGGAGCCTCCCCCTTCGCCACCCCGATTGACCCTCCACCCGCACTACGCTATGCAGCACATCCAGCGGCCCACCTGCGTAAACGTCCGTATTAGATCCACACAGGATGCACACAAGATTTTCTACGCCGTCCAGAGGGGCATCCTCCAGATGGTCACCAGGCGCCTCGATGCCGACGAACGGCTGGCCCTGCGCTCAGGATGCATCTACGCCTGGGAGGAAAGAGGACCGCACACAGAGATAACAGGTCTGGGCATAGAGAGATTCACCGAAGGCCGCAGGTGGAGTCCTTCGCGAGTCAGAGATGTGAGTCCTACAGAACGCACACACGCTTTCTGGGAGACTTGGCTGATGAATCTCACTAGGAATTCCTCTTCTACTATGAAAAATACTCGCCGACAACAGATGGAAACCAAAGAGCGTGAGTGCTGTCCTTGCCCACGCCAGTCATTGCTTATCCGGCCAATAGTTCTGACAGTAAGGTGCCGCCGCGGGACTGGGATCCCTTGGTCAAGCAGACGTACTCTGTCTACGTCGATACTACCAAGGGCCGTCGGAAATGGCATCTTAGTAAGTGCTGCTCGCTTCTGTGCACTACGGCCCCCAACTGACTCGGCGATCCCAGCTGCGTATTTTACGCAAGCCACAGTAGATCAACTGGGCACAGTTGATGACATCGACGGAGTCGGAAACTTGGATGTCCCCGACGGCCTGTTCAAAAGCACCAGAGTCGGCAAAGGCAGAAAGAATGATGAAGGCTCTGGTCGGGTCGGAGAATCATCCACGGCTGCCGCCTCTGCCACTAGTAAGCGATCCACACACTGGTCATGCCTATCCGCGAACTAACCCCAAAACTTGATCCAGGAACGCCTCCCGGCTCGCAGTCCCTCCACATGTACCAGCCGTACCCCAACGCCCACTATCCTTCGTCTTACTATGCCCCCTCGGATTACTCCCCGGCGGCATCCCCTCATCAACGCGCGCCACCACCACTCAGCAGCGCCCCATCATACGTGAATGAATCTTCAACCAGGCTCCCATCGGCAGCGCCGACGAGTCACTACGAGTATAACCGGCCACCGACACTATCTAACCGAGCGTGGTCTCCCCCTCCACCAATCTCAGCTCCACGGAATGCAGATTCACCATTCTACGGTAGCGCCGCTCCATCCCCAGCACCGTACTCCCCTGCTGCATCATACCGATCTCCTCCACCTTCTCATTCTTCTCATGTCCCCCCACAACAACATTCGTCGAGGCATTCAAATGCGTCGTCGCACTCACACTCGCCGCCGCCGAATTGGTCTGACGAGGGCATCAATCGGTACCCGAGCGCTGAGGTCCACCGTGCGGATTTGAGACCGTCGATGCCTCAGCGACCCTACGATTCACCATACACGTACGTCCCACCAGCACCTCCATCTGTGAACGTCTCCATCAGCCGTCCACGATCTCCTCAATACCCATCCCCAACAACCCATACCCATACCCACTCCTCACACACGCAAAACCACACCCCATACTCCGTCCCCCACATCCCACCCCTCGTCAACCACCACAATAATCACCCCCATAATAATAACCACCACAATAATCCTACGCACACACATACGTATAATAACGACCGTATGGACGATTCGTACGAACCGTCGTCGCCGACGAGTTCAATGGACTCGGACGAGCGACGCGGAGCTAATGGGCCTTGTCGGAGAGTGGATTTGGCTCCGTTGTACGCACTTCAGCGTAGCCATCCTTATCGCCGTGACCCTGTTGACGACCGTACGCTTCGGTTGCTCGGTCCACGGTCTTCATGAAAATGGCCACGAAAACACGGACCCGAGATACGAAATACGACATACGACGTCCCTCTCCCGACCTCGCCTCGCCTTATCTCGCCATACGCGAGGTAAAACCAAAAGTATACTCTCCGAACAGGACAGAGACAGACAGTCTTCCTTGTAGTACCCTTGAACATCTTACTTCCTTCTTCCATTTGTTTGTTTTTTGTGTGTTTGTTTTTTTNCCGGTTTTTTCTGTGATTTTTCTTGTCTTTCTTTCGCTATACTCTACGGACAATGAGAAAAGCGTTAGGATATTAAAATATGTATTATTTGAACGCTTTTTTGTTTGGATTGTATGTTCGTAGGCGCGTTCACGGACTTGGGTTTCTTACACTTCCCTCGAACTTCTTGTGTATGTAGTTGACAGAAAGAACGCCAAAATGACGACGGACTGACAAAGTCGAAATGTACATTGTACCGATCACCACGTGGACGCGATCAAGTTCCGTGGAGTGAGTCCACCTCTCAACAGGTTCGATGGCGTAGTTGGTTATCGCATCTGTCTAACACACAGAAGGTCCCCAGTTCGAGCCTGGGTCGAATCATTTTCCTCTTCACTTTCTCAGTCTTCATCGTTTTCTTTCCCACTTGCTCGACTTCGAGGTAAGTATGCGAATTATGTTGAATATTCATAAACCCATATCCGAGTCTTACCGGCGATCTATGTGAGCTAATTTTAGCCCCACAGTGAGTCTGTCCGCGGTCTATTCGGCGTTTACCTTGCTTCTTGTACTTCTGCTGAGGGTTCGTGGGGTATGAGTTCTCGTTGACGGGAGATTCTCTAGGTGACTTCTCGCCTCTGGACTCTGGTCTCGTCGGTCGAGCCTCGGTTCCCGAGACTTCTGCATATGTACTCCATACCCTACGCGCTGTGTAGATCAAGTTGGGGCAAGTACCAAGTATGTAATGAGTTCCGTAATGCATAATCATTTATCATCTCGATGATATGGTATACCTATATACCGCCGATACGAATACGATACGCTGCGCGGTGGGTCTGAGACCTATGAGCTGGGAACGTAGAATGAAGAAGATATGGTCCCGAGAATATGGTAAGCCGATGAATGTTGTGTTGAAAGTGAGTTGTAAATATAGGTATTTCGTGTGGGTTCCCTGGCCTATCTTCAGACTACCCAATAGTGAGCAATGCGCATCGAAACGAAACGTTTGCCACCTTGCGAGCGTGTGTGCGTGTGAGCCCGAGGGACACTGATATAGATAAGGGAGAATACGGATACCCATAAGTATGTAGGTTTTGGGTTACCAGCCGTTCTGGGGAATAAGGTATAACAAAAGAAAGACACGAAAGAGGGATCCTTCTCCTGATCCATCCATCCATCCATCATTCCATCATCATCACTATCATTCGTTGACAGTGATAGCTGTTAGCAGGGTATCAGTGGGTCCAGGAGAGACCCGAAGGTCTTATGCGGGTTGAGTCATTGGTTATCGCAAGGGGGATACCAAAAGTAAGATGAGAAGCGTAGAGTACCCTCAAATTGTTTTCGAGGGGGGTTGGTGTCACGCAAGGGACGAGTAGGGACGCTTGGGAGCGGAGGCATTTGTAGATCTCGGATGAGCCACCACCTTCAGGAGCGACGTCAACGAAAAAGGCAGTTGGGTGCTAGCGTCGGCATCGCGGGTAAAACTGTTTATGCGGGCTGATGAGATAAGAGATGACCGCGTTTGATACGAGAAACCGGTAGTGGGGGAAGCTGGGAAGGAAGTGGAAGTGGGAGGCTTTCTTTCGTCCGCGGGCTGCTATGACAGCATTGACATACGCGAGGTGGAGCGAGCTATCCGTCTTTGGAACAACATGTTCCTCAGAGAAAAGGAATAGTGAGAAATTTAGTGAGTAAATAGTCCCGATTATGACAAGTCAGAAATAAAATTAAATGTTCGAATGGTAGGACGGTGTCACGGACAAGAAGGGGTTGAGAACACCAGAAACGGCCTATTGGCCGTACAGTAGCAGCACGGAGTCTCCCAAGCGCAAAAGGAGAACGTACTCTATATTTACAGAGTGAGAAGCGGCGAGAAGAATTTCTGATGAGAAGGTGGTACATGCTGGAAAAAACCTGATGAGCTGGACCGGCACCAATGGTCCCAGAGGTCCATCAAGCGGAAGAAATTGGTACAACGGGGCCGGGGGCATTATCGGATATATTATGTAGGGGAGCGGGCACCCGTCCATGTCGTGTTGGTCACGAATATTTGAAGGTCTACACCGTGTTTCTCGGTGTAACGCACGATGTTTACTAATACCAGGGAGACTGGTTTGTCAGGCGTCAGGCGGCCGCAATCAAAGGGACGCGAGACAGTTTGGGGGACGTCTGGGAAGTTCATAGAGCCATCGGGAAGTCGACCAGTAGTTTAGCTTGTTGAAAAGCAGCGATAGGCAAAGAACAGAATAGAACGATGAAGAAGTATTACTATTTGGGCATGGCATGGGTGAAAGTGTCCCGAGAGACCACATGAGCTTGTTACGGCACTGGGCGTAGACAGTAGAAGCTTTGAATTGGACTACTTGAGAGCGAACTTGAGGAATTCGAAGCTAGCCAACCTCCTGGTGAGCAAGGGTAGCTAGAACGAGGAGACGCGTGAGAGATGGTGGTTGGTCGTAGCCAATGAAGGCTTTGTAGCAGGCGGTGAATTCACGACGCGCTTTCTCGGTGATGCTTGCCATTAGGACGTTACTAGTTACTGTTTACAGCGGTGGGGCTCCTGGCAGATAGCTGAACGTGCGATGTTACGTGCTTTAGCCTACCGACAATGCGGCGATGGACAAACCTTGGAATTATTACATTTTCTCTGCAAGTCTTGGGTAAACGCCGTCGAGATACAAGCCAGATTGAGTACTCAACGCGTTTTTGAGATAGATTTTTCATTCCTTCGAGATGGTAAAAGCACCGAACCGTGGGCCTTAGCGCTCAGCCGATCGTCGCTGTGGCGTTGGGCGCCAATTGCACTCACCATGTCAAGTTCTCCTCCGCGTCCTCTTCAACTCAGGACTGGTGTTGTCGTACAGGCCATTACAATATGCAAGCTACTGCTGTATCTCACTGGCGTCTCAGACACTCTGGCTCATGACCAACAGCTCTCGTCGCCATTGACTTCATACTTTCATCGTGCGTGTCACTTCGCTGCTTTTGCTCGGCTTTTTCTGACTTGAAGTCGACCATAGTTCGTGAGGGGGTACATCTTTTCAAAAACGGAGCTGACCCATATGATGGGGGATCTTTTCATCACGTACGCTGTGGACTTTGACTCTACAGCTATCGCGTCTGACGTATGTCTAGTCACCGCTGTTGCTCGCGCTTTTTGGAACTGTAATCCCCCCTTCAAAAGTGGCAGCTTATGCATTTTGGTGTCTCTGCGATGCAATGGCTGCTGGCGCGCTCGTGAGCATCTGGCACTCGAGGCAGCGAGTTTCGCTGAGCTCGAGAGACACTTTGATCGCGCTTACGTAGGTCAATCGCCAACGTCCTAAAGGATGGTCAATGCTTACCGTTATCTAGGTATCTACTCAACCCGTACTTGCTACTGCCTTCACTTGCTCTGTCAACTTCGACGATAGACAACACCCTCACGTTGTTCGCTATAAAGTATGCTTGTCAAGGTGAGCGACCCATGCCCAGTTTTGCTCCATCACTCATCGCAATGGAACAGGCAGACGCGCCGCTTCGCTCCTGTGTCTGGCTCTTGTCATCCATATGTCACCCTCGATGGTGCTAATCCTGGCGCCGACACTACTCGTTCTCATCAGTGATCCTCATTCCCACCTAGCATCACCACAACCATTCCAGTCACCATTGAAACGCGCCATTCCTTTGCTCGGACAGTTTCTGCTCTATTTCGTTGCCCTTACTGCCGCTTCAAGCCTAGCTGCTGGGAACATTTCTTGGATTCTGCAGACCTGGGGTGTCAAGTACGTCTTCCTCCGGATTCCGAATTGACATAGCCACTCATTAAGGTCTTCCTGATAGCTTCACACTCCCCGATCTCTCACCCAACCCCGGAATGTGGTGGTATTTCTTCACAGAGATGTTTGACC
This sequence comes from Pleurotus djamor, assembly GCA_029747585.1. Taxonomy (NCBI): domain Eukaryota; kingdom Fungi; phylum Basidiomycota; class Agaricomycetes; order Agaricales; family Pleurotaceae; genus Pleurotus; species Pleurotus djamor. The sequence continues at coordinate 91,536 of JAPEVF010000019.1, read as the reverse complement.
ATTTCCGTCCCTTCTTTCTCATGGTTTTCTCCGTAAGTCTGACGCAGGACGTCCCCCATAATCCAGTGGCTGACCATTTTGATTAAATTACAGGTACATCTCCTCATTTACATTGCGCCAGTGTGTTTAAAGTTCCAGTGGGTCTCCATCGCGCCAACGCCCACGGACAGCTCATCACATTATCACGCAGACATGACCCTCTTTATGCAGCGTTTCTGCTCCTCGGAGTTATAGGTACCTTCAAGTCCTATCTAACCCTCTCCGATCCAGGGCTTTTCCTGAGCATGATTTCGCTCTTTCCGGAAACATACCCTTGTGAGTCACCACCTTGTGCTATTTGCGGTGTAGAAAATGCCGACAAACCGTGTATAGATCTTCAGCACCCTATTGTGACAGCTCTGCTTCACATCCATTCCGCCGTGCTCCTTCCCTTATTCAATCGTCTTTGGTTAATGCAAGGGTCGGGAAATGCAAACTTTTTCTATGCCTCTACTTTGGTTTTCGCTTGTTCAAATGGGGCTGCCCTGACCGATTGTATATGGGCTGGGTTGAGGATTGCTATTGGGGAGTCGAAGGAGGGGCACCATGTGGTGCAACAGTGAGGGGAGGTCCTGATGATCGACTAGTATGCTTATGTCCACTGCGTCATCATGTTCTTTTGTCCCCTCCAACCTTGTGCTATCAATCACCGGCACCCTCGATGCCACTTCTCCCCGACTTTCTACATCATTCTACCAGGCGACGACGCACTATGTCCCCTTTACACCAACTTGACACAGAAATTATTTACTCCATTTGAGAAGTAAATTGATTAGATTATAAGGATTAAGATTCGTGGGATCTTGGTTGTAATCTGATCCTTAGCTGTTAACAGGGGGGAGTTGTGGCAACATGATCCTATCCTTGAGGTTGAGCCGCCAACTCGCCTTGCCTCGAGCGACCGCCCATGACGACTTATCTCTTTGAACTACCAACGACTGGTGCAATCTCTTTCTCGGACTTCTGCACAGATCAGAGCACCAGCAAGGCGTATGGCGCCCACATCTCCAACGCTACGATGGCTCGCGCGAACTTGCGAGCGGTGCTTAAGGAAACCAAACGGACCGACGATAACGAGAAGGACTATCTTCGTATCGTAAAGGTGAAGTCATTAACCCTAAACTTCATTGAATCGCAACCCTTACCACTCTCCACGCTAAACAGATTTTGGATGAGTATGTTCCGTTACTACGCGGAATTATGTCCTGCGTCGCCCATGACGAGATCGGACTCAAATCCGAACCTGGTACGCGTTCTACCCTCCGAAATTGAAGTTGGTCAAAGTGTGTGCTCATTGTGTCCTGTTCTTTGTATTTTCTTGCCGTAAGTGTTTAGCTGGCGCACGACATTGGCCGCTGGCATGTTCCACTCCTCAGCAAGACTCTCGTTACCATCTCTCCACGCAGAATACGCCTACGTCATTCTGACATATGCGTTTGCCGTCTGCAACCTCGCTAGATCGTCAGTCAAGACGCTAGGCCTGTACGAGCATGACCGCACTATCTCCGATTCCGAGCGTAAAGCCAAAGACGAAAAGCTCAATCTCGCAGTAAATCTACTCATGAAGGCCAGCGGTATGTTCTCGTATATCAGTCAAACTGCGTTGCTTGAGTGGGACAACAGCCGTGATGGTGGTACAAATGGTCTACCGAAACCACCTGACCTGAGCCGGGTGGTCAACGACGCGTTGGAAAAGTACGTCAAGTCCTCCTAGCGCCTACCCCGCTTATCATCTCCAGCGGTCCGTATCCGAATGGTCTACTCACCTGGTTTTTTTATCCTCTTTTCTACCANCTTTTTTCCCTTTCTAGGATGACACTCGCAGATGNCAATCGTCAAGAAAACAAGGATTCTGTTGGCTGATGACGGCGAACTAAAGGATGTTGGCGTTGTGCTCGTTGGACTAGACGGTTGGCATCTGACGAGAGCCCAATTGGACGCGATGCCTGATCCGAAATTGGCTCATGACAGGTTCGTTTATCACCGTTCTCCTCGTCGTGTGCACCGTCGTCATCTCAAGTTGATAGGCGCGGGATTCACTGGACTTTCGACGGACCTTCCTATGTGTCTTTCATACAGACTCTACGCCAGCCTATCACTGAAACGACACCAGTCGTCTACGCACCCTCATTCGATCATGCGGTCAAGGATCCCGAACCAGATTCCGTTCACGTTCGTCCCAACGACCGGATTATCTTCATAGAGGGGCTTTACACGTTCCTTTCAATTGAGCCATGGGTGGAAGGCGCCCAATTACTCGACGAGCGGTGGCTGATTGATGTTGACTTTGACGAGGCCCAGGATCGCCTTGTTAAGCGTCATGTTGCTAGTGGTGTCGCCAAAGATTATGATGAAGCCGTGTGGAGAGCAACAAATAATGATATGCCTAGTGAGTGGTCTGTCTTTGGTAGCACGTTTCTCACTCATGGGCCTTGAAGATGGTCGTTTCGTCATGGCTAATAGCCTTGAGCCAACACGCACGATACTGAGCCTTTCAGATCCCGTCTTAATGTCCACTTAGTACCAGAATTCACGTTTCAATATCCATGCTGAAGTCGTCCTTGTGCCCTGCCCTTATCCGCACGACATCTACACCACCAACGATACCAAAACGATGCCGCGGTGTCCCGACGAAATTGTTGACCATGAGCAGCCGTTCTCTGGATGCGAACAAATCCACCGGCCTATGCTGCCAAATCTCCAAGCGGATCAGGACTAAATTCACCCTCAACCCATCGATTGCGGGATCTCGGGCGTTGACCGATCAACGTCTCTACGATTTCCTCTGGGGAAACATCAATTCGATGACATTATCCAACGAACCCCTGGGGGGTTCATCTAGAATATAGGGAAACGATGTCTCAACAGCTTTGATGCCAGACAGGAAGAATGCGAACTAATCACATTTCCGTACTCGTTGGCAAGTTATCCACCACTCACAAGATTCTACTTCCGCCGCAAGGCATTTGCGTCATGCCTTCTGCGCCGCCTGCCCGAATGCATTCCGACAACCCAAGTTCAGTCACCACAATACGAACGGCATCATAGAATAAACCGGATCTCAGTGCATTCCCTCCGCAAAGCGAATTGATTAACCTCCCTTCAACTAGCTGGCGAAACTGACGCCGCCGTGGCATCCACCCACCTTTGGAGCGACCGTGTCCCCTTACGTTTTATCAATGCTGTTAATCCCTAGGACTGCACTTGAAGTTCTGTCAAAGGGTCACAAGGGTCGCTACCTACCATCATAATAATGAGGGGGAAATGCCCGTGGATCAGTTCGGCGGTTGAGCAGGTATGACCACGCCCGCAGTGATGAAGAAATGTGTCATGTATCTTTCCATGCGGCATTACAGGGGTCGATGATATCAAGGCTGTACTGATAGGTTTATTTCAGCTCGCTAACGTGGTCTCCCCACACACGAGGTTACTTGATCAACCTTGTACTCCTGCATCAAGTGGTCGAAAACGTTGTGATGGGGGAGCCACCATAGCTGTGCCGGAGCCATTTACGTCTTGTAGCGCCCGAGCGCTGGTAATACCCATTCAGAGGTATATGGAACCTCGGACGCGGCTTGACGACGCCAGATGGGTCACTTTCCTGACTCGCACTTTAAATACGCACTATTGCGAGGGACCTAACCCTCTCTCTCTCCCCCCTTCGCCTTCTCCCCTCCCTATACCTCTCCTCCTTCGCTCTCCCCTCGTTGCGCATGCAGTACCCCACTGCCATTTCGTCGCATCGATTAGTTCCCTCTCGGACATCCAAATTCCTTTATCTCGGTCCGGATAGCGTCAAGAACTGCACGATTCACGTCAATTCGAAGCATGGGGACGTCGCTTACGAGGTTTCTACGCCCACGAATCTTGCAGAGACGGTAGTCACCAAAGGCGAACAGTCGATTCCCTTCGCCACCATCACGCGACGACGGATGAGATCTGACCGTATCTCCATTGATGAAGGAAAAGCCTTCAGGGTGACGAACCTAGTCAAGCCAACTCAAGGCTGGCGTATCTTGTGGGTCCTACTCTATACCCCTCTGCCAAATCCGTGTCTGACGAACTTCAGCCCAGCAACTTTGCATGTCGGGGAGACTGTACTCTTATGGAAGTTCTCCAAGGACGGGAAACTAGTCGTACGTGTCTCGGTTCTTCAAGGAAGGGACGCGCTGCTCACATATTCCCCCTATAGCTTTACAAAGGGGAATCTCCTAGAGTTCCTATCGCTTGGTTCCAGCGCTCCTCGAAGCTCGTCGTGAACAATCTTTCATCGACCGTTCCTGCATTCCTGGTCCTACAGCCTGATGCAGTTGAAATCCAGGATAGCGTTGTTTTGTCCTTCCTAATCCTGGAACACAAGCTTCGCACACGGCTCAGAAAGTCCGCTTCATCCTGGGACATTTTTGGTTGCGCATCATAGCATCAATCTATTTGATTCGAAGCCATTTTTACCATACTGGTCCTGCTCGAAAACGCTGTCTGAGCTTCTTTACCTTTGCTTGCTTACAAGTCCGACCTTCTTGCTTATTTACATCATCATCGTTGAGCCCCGCACACATCTGTGTGGCTACCACATCCTTTCCATCTCCCAGACTAGGAGGATATTTGTAACCACCCGCTGAACGTCTTGACTTGATTACTTCCTTACACTATGATCATCTTTATAGTTGGACCAACTTCTCATCTTCCACTTTTTGTAAATTACATGTAGAACCCATAGAATCACTCGCACCATGTACAACACTAGCCGATAACCTGTGCTCCGCACGGAAAACAAATACTTAAGTAAGGAGACCAATTTGAGACCAAAATATACCGAAAAATAATTTACATCAAGGGCACCTCATCGCACAACCTGCGGTTGGTCGACCTCAGTGCCCCATGCCCGATTTCCCGACAAATATGACGACGGATAACCCTCATACGCGCTAGATCAACGCTAGATCGCAACTTCTTGAAAATTTGAGAGGTATCGCGGTGTAAGTAGACTGCTTACCTAGTATGCTAGTTCAAGTTTTTTGAGCTGCCTAGTGCATGTCTCACGGGCAGGAGCCTGTAATTACTCAAGTACTCACTGCTCATGTCGCGCTCACTGATCTGGAGCCCTCCACGATAACTCATTGGAAGTAGAGATACTCCCACAGTCAGTTTCAAATTCGCACGCTCAATCTTCCATTGACTTACCTACGCGAGAGGCGAGAGAGAAAGCAGAGGTAATAATTCGTGGTTGTGGTTTGGTCGGTGAGCAGTCCTTCCCATCTTATATACGGGATGAGACTGGTTCCAGAAATTTCTCGTGCCCATTGCCAAGAAATTCTTGAATTTTCGAAAGCCTACTGAAGGTGTTTGATACGAAAAGGGAAAGCCCGAGATAACCGATTGTCTTTGACGTTTGTCTTTGTCTTTATACCGAAAATGGGACTTTATCCCGTGGGAAAAAAACGATGCGTTTTATAATATAGATATCATCCCTATGAACGCAAAACTTGCCGCTGTGGGCCGTTGCCACGGCACGGCGTACGAGTCCTATTATAAGATGACATCTACCCAAGATCTACCATTGTTGAGGGAGTTTGGGACGCAAGTGGTTCCTCTCATTTACGGACTCACTGCTGAGCGCTGATCAATGATATGAAATCAAATTACTAATGGAGGAGAGAAAGAGGAGATGGGAGAGAGGCGGCTGCGACTGAGCGCTGATGTTGGATGCTGTGGAAGGGAGATGGGGCCTATCTCCAACATGGCGACAGCCAACGTAGGGTCGTGTTCATGTTGTTGCTACGAGCGTGGTTTGCTGGCGATGACGGGCCTCATGGGGAGGAGGATTGGAGGGGGTGCATCCCTTCCTAGCGCCAATGGTAGTTGAGGCACCGGCAGACAAGCAAGCTTAGAAAAGACAGAGTCGAGTAGGCGATGTGGGTATGGTGCGTGAAATATAGTGTTCAGAGTCGGGATATAGGGTAGGAATCCTACCCGATGCATATGAGCCGCAATGTACAGGAAGTGAAGACATGGGTCACATATTTGAAGGATTCTTCGTCTTTCCATCCCTTCAAAATCTCCACTCGCCGACTTCGCAACGAACCACCACCTACAGGCTACAGACAGATAACCGTAAACTGCTGCGGCCCAGATGTGAGGTAGGATTGACGGGGTCTGCGTGCATTGTTCATGGAGAGGAACACAGAACAAAGGATCGGGGACTCCATGGATAGTGGACGTGACTGCTAGGTCAATGCTGGCTTTTGATTACGACGCGGTTCAACCTGAGGTGTTCTTTGCTGGTGAACACAGGAGGCAAGGACAGCCTTTCGTCTTCAGGGAAAAGGAACCGTCAATATAAGTGTTCCACGAAGCAAATTGCGTACGCACCTGATCCATTGACCGAAAACCCAACATATTTGCCCTATGAGACTGCCTTGTTTGATAATCAAGCATCAAGGTGGCGGCTGGAGTTTTCAGACGTTAAACGCGGGGCCCTTATCCGGCGGTAGCGAGTTCCAATCGACCCTGGCCACAGTTGGGTCATAGCTCACTTGATCGTAGGAGACGGCTGAGTCGATTGAACGGCATGGAGGACGAGGAGCAAAACGCGGAGAAGCAGCGCACGGATCTCTGAGGACGTGGAAAGGATAGAGTCAACGAGACACGCTCGTTCGAAGCTGGAGCAAGGAACGCCCGCGCGATGTGAGCTTTGTGTGAGCTTGAAGACGAGAAGGAGGGAGAGCCGTCTATGACGGATATGTACAATTCGTCCCACGGGCTCCCCTTATTCTGCTCCTGAGAATGCGTGTCGCCATCTGCTCTCAAGCTCAAGTCCTGGTGTGAGACGACCGAAGTGACTGCACGACTTTTCTGGACACCTGTTCTCGCCTAGATCCTCCCTGGCCCGTGGCATAATTCAAACTTGAAGCATCAAAGCAACATATCTGAATTTAAAACGGCGACAAATTTAAACGAGCAGGACTGTTCGCAGGGGTTCACTTCTTTTACACTCACCTTACCTTCATTATTCGTTAAGCAGATGGATGGGCACAGTGCAGCCTAGAAACCTTTCCATGACCTTCACCTTCTCTTCAATTTCACGGTCGGAGCCGTTAACACACCTGTAGAACTCTCCCCAATCCATCACTGCCGCCATCTACACTGTACCAGCTTATCTACCGCGAAAATCCTCAGGACAGGTGGTATTGCTTATTTCCCTCTCAAAATTCATGCATTTTCCGAGTTATGTTTGGATGAGTGAGAAATGGGAGGAACTAAGTATTGGAACAGTGTACATCACTGGTAAAGAGGCAGGGGTGGTTGGGAGAAAATCAGCACTTCAGCACTCAGAGTCATAAACACTGAGATGAGTAGATAGTCCAGCTACTTTATGAGTTCTGCGAATGCATGAAACAGTGACTCGGGCGAACGCACCAATGAATGTGCGGGCATAGGAGCGAAATAAAGGGATCGTCAGAGGGGCGTGGGAAGAGGCTCTTGGACATGTCGGCGTGGGAATACCAGAGAGGCGTGACTTTTCAAAATCGAACAAATAAAGCGTAAACAAAAGGCCATCCAATCAGCGACGCGCGCTAAAGGCAAGTGGCCAATCGGAGGACAGACCGAGCTATCCCACGAAAATGCTACTGCCAAGAGAAACTCCGTTTCCTACAAACGAGTCTTCGTTTCACTCTGGACTCGTAACCGTTTCTACTTAGATGTTTGTTCCTTCTCCATATGTGTGTATTTATACGAAGCCTTGTTTCCAAGAAGATTTTTTTGTCGGCAGCACCGTTCACCCGCAACGACTTCGATTGCTTCGGCGTTGTCTCTATCGAAGAAACCGTTCTCCCTCTTTAGTCAGGTAACGGTGATGAAACAGCGGGAGGTATCTACTCCGAGTCGGTAAGGTATTGTGGAAACTAATTGCCTAGGCGATCATTGCTGACCTTCTCTGATTGAGTAGACTCCTTCGGAGCGCTCTGGTATATCAAAAACCAATAACCGTGTCGGGATTCGCGCCATCTATCGTAACGCTCAAGTCATCTTACCTCACACTGGATGCAACCCGTCCTTTTTAATCTGAACACATGCATACGTCATGCCAAGACCATCGGCGACCGACTCAGTCGTATAGCTCTATACGTACTCGTGCCTACGTGCGCTTTCCTTGTCTATTCAATGAAGACTGGGATTTTTCCTCCCGGGAAGGGGTTCTCGCCGCCGAGTACGGACTTGCCAAAGATAAGTTGATTGATTCAGGCTGAGAATGTCTCTAATTGGAGCCGTTAGATTTAGAGCAATCATCCAGATTGATGATACCTTCTAATGAAGGGTTTGTGAGTGTGTGTGTTGTTCTGAGGAAATCCATGGAAGGTTGGTCGGTTGCGTCACGTCTAGGATAAGGGAGAAGCACCCCGGCTTTGATATACTACCGGCGACGCATTCTCCCCCTGTGTCAAGCCCCATTGGACGACATGGTCCACTGTTAGACGGCCAGAGTGGCCTTTACCTACCGTGTTAAAGACGGAGTCGTATGCGGACCAATACATGTGGCTGTTGAAACGTTCTGGTAGACTTCCATATCAAGTCTCTGGATAACTTGAGCGGTGAGACCGTTCTATCAGAGGAGACAAGCACTTTACTCATATCAGTTTCTATGTACACCGTGCCTTCATTCATTCACAGAACATGAAATCTAGGACCTCATTGAAGCGCCCTACTCGTCCGTGCGCTGATGAACGCATCACGTCCACGTCAAACTTCCTCAATTCAATGACATAGTCTTCTGGGGTGCTGATTTAAATGGGTAGGTCATTTTACACCGTATCTGTCTAAAGACCTGCAATGATACATCATGCACAGGAAGGACTTTGAGTGCTTTTGACCGTAGCTATTCAAGGTTACGTTGCTTTGTGCATGGGGGTAAGTTAGTGAATATTACCTCTCGGTCAGGTTCGTGCCTGGTGTTCAGGGTCGCTTGTTGGTGTGATCGACATCCCTGAAAGCAGACCGATGGCGTCGCGACACTCCCACTTTGGGAGGTTGTCCTATCCTGCCGCGTCGCGTCGGTTAGGGCGACCTGCACATCTGTTGTCTGCTGACCACATGGTTCGTGGCACTTCATTGAGCTTGGTGATTTACATTTTGAGTTGACACAGGGCCAACAGGCACGAAGCATACAAAGTGGGCGACTCCTATCATTGTTCAGGAGTCTGCGATGGACATGGCTAGCCGTGTCAAAGCCGCGTTACATGCATGGCAATGTGCATCACCAGAAGAGAAGGCGATCATCATGTCGGGGGTGCCTTTCTTCATATCACTGCCCGAGCTCCCAACCGAGGTCGCCGATAAAGTCGCTTCTTCGATTGGGATGCGTCAGGTACGCCAGCTCGACCGATGTACGAGGTGAGTGGTGAGTGTTCTTTGCGCATGCATCTCATCTTTAGCCATGCCCGATTTTCAACTTAGAAACAGGGGGAGACATACGTCCAAGGAAATAACGCAACGGAACACTTGGAAATTTCCTAGGAACCCAACTATACCATGCTACCAAAGGAGAATAAGGCACTGTCGAACTGGAATTTCCGCTTCATCCACAAGAAGAAACGTCTCCTCATCTGGAAATCTGCTGTAGTGGGGGACTCACGATGTTGTCGTCTTCAGGACTTTTGATCAAGGAAGACTGTATGGGGAGGCGACCTTTGGATTGTGATGTCCATGACGAGGCGATCATATGTAGTTGTCAATAAGTAGAAACAGGTATGGTCGCATAGCCCATCAAGTAGCAATTCATCTTCTGTATTTCTGACCCTTCCAAAAATATGATCAAACGTTTTGGAAACAAACATTAGCCACGACCGTGCTGGTTGCTGGTCCTGTGGCGAGTGGACCTAGTCTCGAAGCTTGGTTCCAATTGTATATTCCCCGCTTAGTTTTCCTCGAAGACACTCTAGCGTTGAGATCAAACCTGCTTTTACTGCACGCCAATCATTTTGGAAACTACTCGGAACGCCTATGTTCCCGGGAAAAGTGGGTTGCTCGGGAAAATCTCGACAAATGTCCACTGAGTCGCTGACATCGACATTTTTTTNCGAGTTTCTAGAATTATCAGATAACGAATGTGTATAATCTCCACCAATCGGCCGTCATAAGCCGTTATGTCAATTTCATCCCTCGATGCGCGACCTTGAAACCGTCATAGCGAATATCCCCTTGGAAGACGAGTCGGAAGACGGAAGTTGCCAGTCGTCCTTGTCATACAATGCCTGGACGACGACGGCTCCGATGATACACCGAGACAGAACGCAGGCAATGATGAAGCTAAGGGGTGAACTTTTAACAAGTTTAGACCGCAAGAGCATGCGTAATCCTTCTATGACATTGACATACGCGAACATTGGGGTGAATAGAATAGTCTACAGATTGTCGCACGGGGATGATTTGATGGACTAAGACGGGTATTGGGTCAAGCCTAAGTAAAGTTGTCTAGCTGTCTGTGGCGCGCTTCAGCGGTAAACTGGGGTGCATCTTGAATTGGTGGAGGGCTTGACCAGGGAGTCTCTGCGAAGCGCATAGATCAATGTCAAGTTGAAGTTGAAGGCGAAGCGATTTAGACCACGACTCACAAGGGGCCAGACCTCTTCATCCTTGTCTACGAAGCACTCCAGCACGATGGGGAGATTGTTGTCATAATGTAAGAATTGCTGGATTTTACGTGGTAACTCTTCATTGCTTGTGCATCGAAGGGCCTTCACTCCCATAGATTCTGCAAGTTTCGTGAAATCTGGATTCTTCATTGGGAATATAGTTTTCCCGTAATGTTGGACTATAGGTGTGAACGGTGTCAATGGAGGTTCGACACCAAGCCGATTAACTGCCATACCTTGCCAACGATCAACCATGGCTAGCGAGTTGTTGTTGAAGATGAGTACCTTGACTCCGATGGAGAGCTCAGACGCAGTAGCCAGCTCTGCTGCGGTCATAAGAAACGAGCCATCACCGTCGATGTCAATTACGGTGCGATCTGGTGAGGCAAGTTTAGCACCCAGTGCTGCAGGGAGGCCAAATCCCATAGTCTAGAAGAATACAAGATGAGAGTGATATCTCGGAGTAAAATGAGGGATGAACCTACCCCAAAGCTGCCTGATGATACGAGAGTTCTACGAGGCGTCCAGGTGAAATGTTGCGCTGCCCACATTTGGTGATTCCCGACTCCCGTGGTAATCACCACGTCTTCAATTGCCGAAGACTGTCGATCCAGTTCCTCTATGACAGACTGGGGTTTGGGACGCTCAGAGTGGCCACTGACATGGTAAGAGAAAGGAAGTCGTTCTTTCCAATCGCTAATGTGATCCCACCAATCGTGTCGTGCGCGGTGATGAACGAGAGGGATAAGAGAGGCAAGGTTTTGAGCAACGTCCCCGATGACAGCAAGGTCCACTGAGAGGCATTTTCCAACGCGGGCGGGGTCGATCTCGAATTGGATGATTCCCCCAGAGCCACAGGTCGCAGCAGACCTAGCTACGGGAGCAAAATGCTTTTTGTTGGCGGTGACACGTTCGTCCAGTCGAGCCCCCAGGGCCACAACGACGTCGGCCCGCTGAACGGCGTAATTTGCAGGGACGCTGCCATGCACTCCGACCATCTGTAGACTCTTTGAGTCGCGTTCATCGAAGGAACCAAGGCCATGCAGTGTGGTGGCTACCGGAATGTTGCCTTTCTGTGCCAACTCGGAGAGGAGTCGTTGCGCGTCAGCTGATCGCACGCCAGCGCCAGCGATGATCAGGGGCGTTTTCGCGTTGTTGATCATGGACGCAACCTCTTCGAGACAAGCACCACTTCTTTGCCTCGGCTCTGGACGGAACGGACTGCTCGATAGGTGGGGTGATGCTCTTTGGCTAAAGGTGCTCGCCGCAACGCAGCTAGGGATATCGACGAGCACTGGACCTGGTCTACCAGAGGCAGCAAGTCGGAAAGCCTCATCGATCGTAGGGCCTAAGCTGGCTGCGTCGTTCACAGCGACGGACCACTTCGTACATGGTTGCATGATGCGGACAATATCAGCTTCTTGGAATGCCTCTGTCCCGGCTGAATCTAGAGGAACCTGGCCAGAAAAGACGATCAACGGTATCCCGTCGCTAAACGCATCTTGCATGGGTGTGACCATGTTTGTCGCTCCCGGGCCAGAGGTGACGAAGACGACTCCTGGCTTGCCTGAAATACGAGCGTATCCCTCGGCCATGTGTCCCGCGCCTTGCTCGTGACGCGGCATGACTGGCGTTATCCTGGCGTCTCCGTAAACAACATTCTGGATATCTAAAATCGCACCTCCAGGATATCCAAACACGGTGTCGACGTTATGCCTGAGAAGTGCTTCAAGGACTGCTTGAGACCCTTTCTTCTGACTTTCGATCGGTCGGAACGTCCTGGTGTTTGGTTGAGGCAGTAACGGTCCGACACCGTTGCCTCTTCTATCGTCGGTGTGCTCCCAGCGCTGCCATAAAGGCTCGCTAGCAATGGGTAACGCAACGTCCACACCTACGGCCGCGTTGGAGTAGTCGATTGCATGCCTAGGATGCTGCACACAGTTGCGCACCGACTCCCTACGAAGAGAAGGAACCACTTTGGACCAGCGTTGGCGTTGAAGCATCATTGTACTGCCTTCATCTAGCATTCGCCTTCATATAATAATGCAAATATCCTTAAAGCTCCCGACACTCTGCTCGCAACGAACGCCTAGGTATCTTTTGTAGTGCATAGAATATTCCTCGCTTCGCAAACACCCGGGTTCCCTCTAGCAAATACGCACTCCACGATTAGCAGTGTGGCGTATCAGTTGGCGGAGTACCAACGACAGTGGTATATCCTGAGTTTCCCGCAAGCCTCACACGTTGTACCACGGACTCTGAAAACAGGTCGCACCGAAGATGCTACCATCGATATCCAATTCCAGCGCGCAAGGACAATGGCCGCCCTTCGATTCTAATGGTGTTTAACCGATGTAGACTTCGACTCTATCTGTGACACTCGTTGACATTCAACAAAATAGATCGGTTGTCGACATCACTAAAGCAGAGGCACGGACGCAGCGCAAACGACTCATATCTACTTACAGTGTACACGAACAAAATCATCTTGGGCGAGTAGCGGGCTGTCTAAAGGTCTTAGCCCGAAAGCAATCGATTCCATATTGGTTCGACAATGTACATTGTAGCAGGCAAGTGCCGAGAAACTGCGCCTTGCCCTTATCCGAGATAAACTAGTAACCACCGTATAGTCTCAGGCTTCATCGCCGCCTTAGATCTCGGGCTGGTATATCTTACCAAAGAAACTAAAAGCAACAGCAGGCAACAGCCCTGCCAATAACCAGAGCTTGGGGGAAACCCAAGCTTCATCTTGCCTGCTTGCATTAGATCAAGCTGTTGAGACCCACGAAACATTGGAGAGGGACGCCAGGGTCGGTTTACTTATCGAAGTTGTGCGTGCGGACGATTGATGCGGTCTTTCCATGCAGGAAGGAGTGCCTGCAAGCTTAGAAAACAAAGAAAAATGAGTAGTTAGTCCGACGATGCATCGATCAAACAACCTGACAAGCGGCGTGACAGCTTCCAAATGGTTTCCGATGGACCATATCAGGAGAGTCAAGCCGTTGCGTAAACGGACGCGATGCGTGTGATGAAAGTATTGGGTGTCCTTGATTGTAGAGGCGGAGATGTAGTAGTTATCCACGTTGGCTGACGGGCGTTAGCATAGAGTTCATGCGAACAGCGTGGTGCAGGAGGGGAAGCTCGAAGTTGGGTAGTTGGCCAGCTCTCTCAGACGGCGAGCAAAGTCTGATGTGTTGTATCTACGAGTTTCGACGGCGTTGCTGTTGGGATCCTCATTGGGGACTCAAAAAGTCTGAGCTCTCACGTACTCAGTACCCAATCTTGATCACGGCTGAGCACGACCCACGAAGGTCAAAGGAGACACCCGAAAGAACCCCCAAAACCCCGGAGTCGGTGTCGCTGAGAAACGCTGATCAAGTGATAGCCAGAAGCAGGGGGGAATTTTGTAGTGCATTAGTTCATCGCGGATGAAATAAGTGAGGGAGCTTGACTTTCGCTTCTAGCGTTCACACCAGAAACTGAAGAAGCACACATGAATCAACATCTAGAGGGTCCTCACAAAGACCGACAATTAAGATTTGAAATCAAGATAAGTAGAGGTTAGCCTGTAATACGCTCAGACTAAGTAGACTTCATGACGGGGAAATGGAACTGGCGCACTACGCACTAATGCAAATACAATGAATGAGCAATGAAACTCCATGAAGTCGAAGCCAGGACGTCGCGGATCTTAGTCAAGGTTCCTTTGGAGGTGCGTTCTCGAGTGCTAAAGAGGGTCGGGACCAGGCTCTCATATGATCAGCGCATAAAGGCACAGAATGTGGGGGGAAAGATCTAGCCAGGTGAGAGTGTGCTTCTCACTTCACCCAAGGAGCGTGGTGAGAATCATTCAAATGCATCCGGCGATGATTAGCATTTCCACAGGGCCCTTTAGAAAGGTACGAGTCGATAAATTAAAAGATACAGAGCCAGCTAACACCGCCTATGGCGACGAGAGAGGTTAGATAGACCCAATTTGCCCGAGAATTTGTGGTGGGATGTGAAAGTAATTGGCCCTGCGCACTGCTCGCCTTGTGAAGGATGGTGTTGCCGTTCGCCCCAAAGACTTTGATGAAGCTGATGTCGAAGAAGGCGGTGTCGTATGTCGAAGGGGAACCCAGTACGTAGTCATCGTAGCAGACGCCCTTGCATGTCTGCGAGAAGATAGCGGGTGGTCGCGCAAAGTCTGAGGGTACTCTTGATTAAGCAAGGGACATAGGGTTGACTGAGGATTAAACTTACCACCACAAAGGGTGATATCAAGAACCAGGTGTTGAGGCTGGAAAAATTGCTGGATATTACATCCAGCACCGGGCCAATTGCCAGTAGGCGTGCCGAGAGAGGATGTATCTATGGAGTTCATCGAGGATGATATAGACGGCGGGACGTCTTTGCGTTCAAAGAACCATATCCTAAGGAATTTGCAAAACATAAGTGAGTTCTAGCTCGTTGAGAGGTACGGGAGAGATGGAGACGCACGATATGCCCTTTTCTGCAAACTCAGTGACCCAGACGCCGCCACCTGCAGCGCTGAATGCTGGTCCATAGGAATTGAAGCTGGGAGGAGTAACGATACAACCTTGGTTGTTGTTCGCATCATGATTACAATCTGTCGAGTTGATCAACGGTGATGATTGTACGGGGTTGACCTGAGAGCATCCTTGAGTGGCATGCAGGCCCATTTGACTGCGAGGAGACATGTTGATCGCTTCGAAGGAGTCAATCTCACTAAAAACCGTAATCAGCGGTCGGATGAGGCCGTGAGCTGTAAGATAAACGTACCCGCCTAATGGCCAGTTAGGCGATGAAGACCACCAGGAAGACCAGACGGAGCACTGTTCGTAGGAATGGAAAATTATGAACATTCGTCCAAGACAAGCTGAAAGTTAGAGCATGCGCATATACTCACACCGTATGGAACATGAAGCATATCTGCTATCCAGACGCTTCCAACAGTGTATCTGTCTTGAGTTGAGATGCGAACTGCATTTCTCTTTTCACCTGGGCGAATACGCGTGGTATTGTCGACTTTGATGATAGCATGACTAGAGGATGGGTCGACGTAGGCTAATTTTGAGGATTTTGCAGCTTTGGCCGAGACAAAACTTTCGAAAAGAGGTCGTCAACATCAGTGTCGACTCAGCCTTCGAGGCTACACACACTGCGTCTCCGTTGGTGAGGTTGTCGTCTTCAGATGGCGCATATAAGCACAATGAATCAAACGAAATTCAACGAATGAACTCACAATGGTCGAAAAAGTCCCATTCATTGAAAAATGAGCTCCCAGAATATTCTTTGACAAGGTTGTACGTGTCTGCAGCGACTGGAGAAATATTCGCCAGCAAAGCGCAAGCGAGCCACGTCGCGTGCATTGACAGTCGCAACATCAATGGTGATGGTGGGGAGAAAAAAANGAAAAACAAGGGGGAATGGGGGGAAGGCGGCGACAAGCGATCACCGTCGACGTGGTTCATTATAAGGACGTCGAGCTTAGGCACACTGATGGCCGCGGTTAACAGTCATCCCATGCTTCTGCTAGCATGATGTGGGAGTAATGATGGGCAGACTGCATGCCAATCATCATTCAGACGGTCTAGACGACAAGAAATAAAAGAGACCCAAGCTCAGACACGTCGACGTGGACTTGAGGTCAGAGAAACAGTCGTCGCCGTCGTTGCAGACGATGTCGAAGAGCGCATGCCTTGAGCACGATGGTGGAAAGCAAAACGTGAGAAAAGAACTAAAATAGACAGGGACACTCCTATCTGCCCCCTTGTCCCTCAAGGCCTAGGGCCGACCTTTCACGGAGAAGCTGACGGAGAACTGATCGTATCCACCCATCATTGTCAATCGAGTCTTTTCGGATTTTAGAAGACCAAACTCCCTCGCGAAAACAAGCTGTATTGATAGATTAAGGGGCCTGAGTAAACCGTTCAACGTGGCACGAGAAGCTCAGATCTTGCGAAAACTTTCGACATGGGAGGAATAATTACCCATCTTCCCATGGGAGAGTGCGTTAATTAGAATAAGCCAAGATATACCAGCCTCGAGGACGAAGGGTGGACTGCCACTTCTCATCCCCAGATTATGGGGTCATCATTGCACGGGCACGCTGAGCCTGTGGGGGGGGATTTGGACTTCGAAGTTCATATCTTTCGATAATCTTACTCGGTACAAGGACGCAAGGATAAGGAAATTCTATGGGCTCAACTCGTATGTCGTGAGGTGGGTCAGTGCCTCCGTAGCCATATTGGCACGCACTCCGACTTCGGTAGGAATTGAGGTCGATCAGTGACGGCCAATTGAGTCATGGTAACGCCCATTGTGCGTCAAACCCCGGTCATATGTTGCGCAATGTATCCAACTGAGTCTGTTGGGGCTCGGGGGCTCTGATAATATATATAATAACTTGTGATCTAGACATCCGCAACACTTCAATAACATGTCTGGATTAAACGGCTCCCAAGATTTCTCTCGTACCAACCAAGCCATCGTTGACGGAAGACCTGCAGGTAAGAAACCTCGAAACCATACTGCCAGAGACCACCTCTAAGCTTACTGTGGCTAGGCCGTCAGCCCGAGGGCGCTCGCGTAACTGTCGATACCTTGATCGACAAGGATGCATCCCTGCCGCAAAGTGAAGAAAACACATACCTAGATCCCTCTGGGGAATATCCGGGGGCCACTTCAGCCGATGTACATGGAGGATACGGACATCCTGGACAAGGGATGTCGTCTAAAGAATTGCGGCACGATGGCAAGATCGGTAGGAAAGGTGGGGGACAAGGGATATCGCAATGGGGACCACCTGCCGAAAAAGAAAAGGTTCTTGGCAAGCAGGATAAGATTGAGAGTTGAGAGGCTCCGTAGCATCTGAGTCAAAGATGAAGTGTGTAGAGCTTCGTTGTGAGAGCCAATTTGAAACATATATATACCGTGTAGACCATGGAATGGGCCATGATCAAGATAACCCAAGATAAACATGCAATAAATACAAAATCACGACGGGGATCTCGAGGATGACTGGGAATGGGGGTGATGCGAACTCCCGTGAGTTTTCCACTTCCGCTACAAGGTTTTCCAAGAGCTTCTCAAGCACCGAAGTGCGAGAACGATGTCAGAAATCAATCGTTGAGCCTCCTCCGGATATTACCCAGTAATTTTCCCCGTCCATCGATAATTGCTGGATTACGCTGACGATGCGTCTTAACCTGCATCGCCATGAGTCCCCGCCACCATCAGCTGTATCTGGATGGAAACATGCTGTTCATTTTAGTAGCTGCTTGCAACGCTACCCACGCGGCCACCATCGACCAACCAAACGGCGCCATTCACGTAGGCACCGGCGCGGCTTGCCAGGAACAAGATCGTACCAGCCATATCCTATAAATAAAAACCATGCAGATTAGAATTTCCGTGTGAACGAGGAGCTAACGACGAGATATCCCGTAAAAAGTGGAGCATGAAGCGGAAATGGACACGGAGTCCGTAGAAAGTGGGAGAAGGCACAAGCAAGGGATAAACTTACCTCTTCTGTACCGACGCGCCGCAATGGAACACTCTGAGCGAGCATACTAGGCGAAAGTTTGAAACCCGGAGTAGGCTCAGTTGTCATTTCTACGAAGGTCGACACACGGAGAAGGCAAGCAAATGGGGTATGGAAGTCAGCTCAAAATTCCGTAAAGCAAAAGCCAATATGATAGAGGCTTGATTTAGGGAGGAACTTACCGCTTGGCCATACACCAGGAGCAAGGACATTGCTCCTTATCCCCCACGGGGAGAGTAAATTTGCGAGCAATTTGCCAAGGTGTGTGGTAGCGTGCTTGGAGAGCGTGTATGATGGAGATAAAACCCGAGCGTCCAAACGGAATGATCCTGATGATGATATCGTAAGGACTTGAGAGCTGTGATGGGGTGGGCGGTATTCTTGTGGAGTAAGTCCGGTCATTTCGAGTTCATTACGGTGATGTTTCCGTAGGTTGCCTTGATGCAGTAGATCGAGGAAAGCAATGGTGGTGTAGTAGACGGCCGTCACGTTCACTGAGAATGTTTCGGCGAAGTCATCCTGGGAGCCCGTATTCCAAAGCTCGTCTTGGAATGCGCGTATCGAAGGGACGGAAGGGGTGTTTGTGGGTGAACCAGGAGGTGACAGAGGGTTTGCAGATGGCGAGCTGAAGGGCGTTGGTAGAGGGTGCCTGTATAAGTTGCGAGCTACGCCTGCGTTATTGATGAGGAGATCGACGTAGCCATGACGCTCTTTAATGATCTCCGTGATTCTGAGAAGGTGCTCTCGATCAGCTACGTTCCCTTGGAGGGGGATGATATTGTTGTATCTCTGTGGAAAATTCTCAGTCCGCGAACATCTGTGGGATCGAAGAACTCACACTGTGTTCCCGAGCGGCCTTTTCGAGGACCTCTAAGCGCCGCCCGACGATGTAGACGATGGCCCCATTATTCTCCAACGCAGAAGCTATCATTAAGCCGATGCCTAATGAACGCGTGGATTCAAGGGTTCGAGCGAATGCAGCGCATGACGTCGAAGTAAGAAGTCGGCAAGTAAGGTGGGGAAGAGCGGAGATCCATCCATTAGCCAATACGGTTCTATGGGAATACGGTTATGCGAGACTGACCGGTGCCTCCGCCTGTGACTACAGCTACCATTCCCTCGACGTTGAATAAGGTCATAGGGTTGAACGGGTTGTGTTGATGTTGCGGTTGATGTTGGGTAGACGAAGCGAAGGAGTATGAATCGCTGACTGGCTCGTGTTGATGTGAAGGCTGGTGGCCCAGACAGTTGAAAAATGTGGCCATTCTTTGGAATGACGAGTGGAGGGTTTCGAAGAGATGGAACGTGGTGGATGTGGGGGGCTGGTGTTATGTCAAGTAGACGCGGTGGGGTAGCAGATGGAAATATAGTCCAAAGGGTCGATGCGGTGTGGGGAGGCCGTTTGAACAGCCAAGCGGTGGTGTAGGGATGGAATTCATGAGGAGACTTGGGAGACTTTTATAGGAAAATGAGAGAGAGCCATTCTCCGTCGCAGGGGAATTGATGGGACACTCCGCCGGCCAAATGGCCCATTAGTGTGTAGAAGATCTGGTCAGTGATATCGCTAGATTCGGCACCTAATCTCAGCTCTTACTACAAGACCTTGACCGAGTAAGTTTACTCACCCTTTTTGAATGAAACTCGCCCGAAATGATGGTGGCACCTGAGGTGAGTAAGGATATATCGATGGTTGGGAAAAGTAACAAACGGTGCCTAGGGCCATGCGTCTCCGATACCCTTGACGCCATACCACATCAGCCTTTCCGACAATCTAACTTCCCGCCGGGCCCAATTGAACGAAATCATCTCTGATCCCCACATCCAACGTGCACTCACACTACAGCTATTCTTGTATTCCTCCGCAGTATCCCAACAGAGGATGCACTCACAAAGCTGAGAGTTCTTCCGGGAACCAACGGACTACTCGAATGCTCCATGTAATTACGCACTGGGCTTCTTGCTGGCAAACGAAGTAGGCAGTCGCCTATTACCGTCTCAGAGAGCATCGGCTACCTCTCCAGACCGACTGTTCCTACCCACTACGCGGCGCTCACCACCTTACGACTGTGTGTTGAGGGATTCTGCCACCCCCTGGATCCCCTCAGTGCGATTCCTCGAAGCATGCCGAATAGACTTCGTCCTCATCAAGATACCCTCTGACCGATCCCTTTCTTGGCCCATCGTAGCTGGTACTCGGGGACCAAACGAAAAATTCAAAGCCGTTCCAAGCCCATTCCTTTCGTACCCGCCATGACTCCTATGTCCCGAATGGCATCTTCAAAGTAAATCTTTGAAAAATTCCTACCGAGGAGCCGAAGAGGCGCATACCCACCAGAAAGTAACATGGTCCACGAGGGCTTCCCAGAGATTGCCTTTGCTGCATAGTAATGAACGAACGACACACTGCATCAGACTCCGCCTGGGTATCCCTTCGAGCACGTTTCTTTACATACTTGTACGCTCAAAAGTCACAGCTTATCGTTTTGCCTCCGTGACACGCGGATTCGTCGCCCCTATACCTCAGACATACTCTTCTTGCACATTCAATCCACAAGTGCGTTGGAATCGTTCCGCTGCACCTCCTTCGTGTGTACTGGTACGCGTGACGCTCCAAAAGCCGGTAGATTTCCAAAGACACCCAACGAGACCTTCCTGGCCCGGCAACTCGTCTCACCCAGTCTGCTGATTGACGCGGTAGGAAATTCCCCTTCGGAACTCAGTTGTTGTTTTCTTCCCAAGCCATTAACGCATCCTCGAAGGCTTCCCAGAGATCGGCCGATTCAGGCTCCACTTTGTTAGCCGTGATGGCTATGAAGTGAGCTCTCAAGCTTCACTGGACGCCTTCACAACCAGCAAGGCGAGAATAATACTGGTGACAATTCCCGCAATCCGGCATCATGGCTATAGTTTACGCGGAGCGGTTGGATCGTATCGGCCTACAGAACTTGTTGCCCCGAGAATGACATGATGCATACGTCCTCACCACCCAAGCACAAACCTGTCATACCGACCCTTATCAATATTCCGATCTCCCCACGAACGGAGCTACGTTCTGAATGCGTAAGTATGGTACACTCTCCCTTCAAAGGGTCTCTAACTGACTCAATAGTTCAGATGACCATTCAAGGGCCCGCAGGATATATATGGCCTCTATCGAGGACCCAACCTTCCTTGATTGGAAGTGTCTTATCGTCGCTTTGCTTTCTCTACCGCGAACAGATGTTGTGATGCACAGTTACCCTCTCCATGCGTCGAATCATGAACGATCTGTACCATTCCATTTGGGCTTCGGTACCTGACAATTACTTCCCATATGGTACCCACCTGGCAACGGCACCCACTTTGCCACCTCCTCCCTTTCAAGATAAGTGTATAATGAACTCAGGCGAGCGCTCTCGTGAGAGTCCAAGTCCAATGGGTCATGAATTTCCGACGACTTCATAGGCTTGAACATTCCGGAAATGAGAGGCCCTGTGCTTATGCTCGTGGATGTTTGTGTGTGCTAAGGGTCAGAGCGCACTTCTTCCGGGTCCGGGCTTTGTTCTTAAACTCCCTTAGTGACATTCTCCCTCTTTCTTCGACGAGTTCGAAAGGGCTAGAAGAAACCCGTTGGGTGGCTGGGGAAAATAGAGGTAAACGTTTTTTTTGGCTATTGGTCGGCCATACTCTATCCCCCCAGCGAACGCTGAAAAGGTATAGAGTAGGCACGGCGGGTAGGTCTAACGGGTGAGCTAAGGGGAGGTGAGCTAAGGGGAGAAGCGATTGTCTATTAACTCTGTAGCTCTCGGGCAGATGTACATGGTAAGCCGTTCGGTAAAATCGGCTCGATGAACTCACCACGTTACATAAGTTTTAGACAGAATCACTCAGTATCTTGATGATCAAAGCTTGGGCGGCGACCTAAGGAGGTATACTCTTGCAACCCGTGTGTTTGGCTTACCTTACGAGGGCACCATCGGACGCTTGGGTCACCGCCCTTGAGTCATCCAAGGCTAACTTGGACGCCCAGCTCAGATCATCTTCATGGTCTCACAGGCCTACTCGGAACCTCGGGTTGTTTGGAATGAAAGCGGACGGCAACTGCCTACGGCGAATTGGATGGCGTGCTCTGTGTACTTACTCACCAGGTGAACAAACCATGAAGATTTTGAGAAGCATTCGGATGTAGAGGATGATGAAAAAGCTAACGCTTGAAGTTGTTCGGCAGCTTATTCTTAGGCGCATCTGGTGAAGCGCATGCGACGCAGTACTTTTCCGGTGACGTATGTCTCTGGTCTTGTCTACGTGATGCAGTATGGCTATCAGAAACTGAGTGTTAAGTTTGCAAGTCTGCCATGCATGTATTGTCATCATCGCACCGGATACCGGGAGCACGCCAAAGGTTGGGCCAATGAGAAGGTCGTATGTTAGTCTAGGGTTGCAGACCGTCAGTGATGAATTCAGTGTAGCATTGTCATTGACCACCCTCATTGATGTCGCCGTCTTAGAGGGGAAGACTTTCAGCTACAGCGTGCTTAGACCCATTTT
Organism: Pleurotus djamor; assembly: GCA_029747585.1. Taxonomy (NCBI): domain Eukaryota; kingdom Fungi; phylum Basidiomycota; class Agaricomycetes; order Agaricales; family Pleurotaceae; genus Pleurotus; species Pleurotus djamor. Next base: position 68,790 of record JAPEVF010000019.1, on the reverse strand, counting down.
CAGGTGGACCCCATGAATTCTTATCCATTTTAGAGGATAAGGTCTGTTGTTGGGTGTTCCTCATGTTGTAGTATCGTTTTGGGCAGAAAAGTCCGCTTGTCACTTCATGTAAAGCGCTATCGTCTGTAGAAACAAGATGTCTGCGCCACTTGATACCGATGGCCGTCAGCACCCAACCCAGCTTGAACTCGGACGGAAGGCCGTTCTTGAAGTCCCCGGCCTTTCAGGGGCGCGATCAAAACATTCAGGAGTCAGTGCTTCCGTTCCCATCTTTTAGTGTGAACGTCCGTCCCTGGGTCTTTGCGTTTGCTTCCGTAACTTGTGGATATGCTTTTGGAGTTTAACATCTGGCAAATAACACGAGAATATACTGAGACGCTGCTTGCTTGGCACTACAAAAGAATCTTGCCCTCTCACTGCCAGCACCAGTCGCCCGATGGCCGCTGGCGGATGCTTTAAATTCCTTCATTTTGGAATCTGATGCATCCAGTGGCGGCTCATCGACATCTACGCAAAAGATCGCGCTGTCGGATTGTCGGAATTTTCCACAAGAATGGATGCTAGGAATATTCTATCTGACCACTGCGGAGGACGACCAATGAGATCAGGGAAGCTGGCAGCAAGGCCAGTAATAGTGGCGGACGACGGGGCTAGGAACTATCAGATGCGTTCAAGTATCGAAGAGGTCATTGTGCCTTACTTTTTTCGAGGTATATGATAGACATGGCACGAGCAAGAACGGTACTCAAGGCCATCGACGCCCTAACGAAAGGTTAAAATGGTATCTTCGATTTTTAAGCATCCAATCTCTCACCTCCCTCGAGTTTCGAGAGTTATCCATAGACGTCTGCAAACGCTTAAACGGCTGGAACGAGATTCAATCGAATTAGCCTCTCATTCGGTGGACAAAATCTCTGTCAATCTGGAAGATGATGCGCTTCGCGGGAAGCATTGGACGGGACTGGACGGAGTCAATTCTATCTCCACCAACGAACGGAGAGACAATACTCTTACCTTGTCGACCAAAAAGATCCAGAAGACGGGATCACAGGCCGTTCTTGAGGCGCTTCTCCGGCGAGATGTCGACATAGTGTTCGGCTATCCAGGAGGGGCGATTGCGGATATTCAGAATGTCGTCTATGGAGACCCCAGGATATCGCCAGTCATGCCGCGTCACGAGCAAGGTGCGGGGCATATGGCCGAGGGATACGCTCGGATTACAGGAAAGCCTGGTGTCATTTTCGTCACGTCTGGTCCTGGTGCAACGAACTTGCTCACGCCCATACAAGACGCGTTCAGTGACGGAATACCGATGGTGGTCTTTGCTGGTCAGGTCCCTCTTCGCGCGATGGGTACGGAGGCATTCCAGAGCGTTGACGTCGTTCGAATCATGGAGAGCTGTACGAAGTGGGCTGTTACCGTCAAGGACGCCGCTAGCTTGGGACCCGCGGTTGACGAAGCTTTCCGGATCGCGACATCGGGGAGACCTGGACCAGTCATCCTTGATATACCTAGCTGCGTGGCCGCGAGCACGTACGTCGAAGAGGACACAGCGCCTAGTCTACCGGATGCACAACTCTGCCCAACTCAGCTAGACGTAGGAGCTAATCTTGAAAAGGTCGCGTCCATGATCAACAACGCAGAAATGCCCCTGATCATTGCTGGCGCTGGTGTACGATCAGCTGACGCGCAGAGACTACTTTCCGAAATGGCGCGGAAAGGTAACATTCCAGTAGCCACCACGCTGCATGGCCTCGGATCTTTCGATGAGCGCAACTCCAGGAGCCTGCAGATGCTCGGAGTACATGGCAACATCACTGCAAACTACGCAGTGCAACGAGCCGATGTTGTGGTCACCCTTGGAGCGCGTCTCGACGATCGGGTTACGGCCAACAGGAACACTTTTGCTCCGGGGGCTCGTGCGGCTGCTGCCTGTGGAGCTGGGGGTATTATATCGTTCGAGATCGATCCAAAACGCGTTGGAAAGTGTCTGCCCGTCGACCTGGCCATCGTTGGAGATGTCACCGAAAATCTAACTTCCCTCATTCCCCTCATGCGTCGGCGTAGTCGTCACAACTGGTGGGATCATATAAGCGATTGGAAGGAGCGACTTCCTTTCACTTACAACATCAGCGGTCCGTCTGAGCGTCCGAAGCCTCAGTCTGTGATAGAAGAGTTGGATCGACAGACTTCAGCAACCGAGGAGGTCGTGATTACTACGGGAGTCGGACATCATCAGATGTGGGCTGCCCAGCATTATACATGGGCGCCTGGTAGAACGTTGGTGTCGTCTGGTAGTCTTGGGGTATGATGACCTTTCCTGCCAATGAAGCCGAGGTCTCATTCGTTGTTTCTTAGACTATGGGCTTCGGTCTTCCAGCGGCGATGGGTGCCAAGCTTGCATCTCCAAACCGCACGGTTATCGACATCGATGGAGATGGGTCATTCCTCATGACGTCCGCAGAGCTTGCAACGGCTGCAGAGCTTTCAATTGGAGTCAAGGTTCTTATCCTGAACAATAACTCACTGGGTATGGTCGATCGTTGGCAGGGTATGTGACTCTTCTCCTATGCGTGTCTCTCCCTAGCCTTAACAGCGCTCTGGTAGTGGTTCTATACGGGAAGACGATCTTCCCTATGACAAATCCAGACTTCGTGAAGCTGGCGGATTCTATGGGAGTCAAAGCTTTGCGTTGCTCGAATAACGAAGAGCTCCCCTCAAAAATCAAGGAGTTTTTGGAGTACGATAACAGTCGCCCAATAGTTCTCGAGTGTTTAGTGGATGAAGAGGAGGAACTGTGGCCCATCGTGAGTGCACTGGTTGACATGAGTCGGACCGCTTGATGATAGATTCCATTCGTAGGTTCATTCTGGTAACGCACTTCACCAATTGAAGATGCACCCTAATCTACCTTTAAATCCGGTGGAAAAGTAATAACATAGATTACGCACATGTAGAGGCAGACTTTAGAGCAGTATAGACAACTTCCATGACCTTGCCTTGCTTAGCGCCTGTTAGCGCCTTGCGGTAGCTTGAATTTGTTCCGCCAAGCTCGTCAACTTTGACGCACTGGCCACACCCATCCTCGCAGCGTGGCGTCGACGCGCTCTGTGTCAGCGACCTTTTGGAATCCTTTCTAGGTCTTATAACGCTAGATCTATGGATTGGTCTGCGAGTGTTCTCTCCACGCTCTCCTCCGACACTCAACCCACTATCGTTGTCACTTTTGACTCGGCAAAGTACATCTTCAATGTTGGCGAAAACACAAATCGCGCATTCCTTCAGAGTCGCAGGAATTGGAAGAAAACAAAGGGTCTCTTCTTTACTTCTGCTGGAACGGAACGGGCAAGTGGGCTTGCAGGTGGGTAACCGGACATCGACATTAGAACGTTCTTCAATGTACTCATCGGGTATCAAGGCTTGTTGATGACTCTTGCAGACGCGACCATTCCGAAGCTTGATATTATTGGCCCGCCGGGAATGTCGCATTTCGTGGCCGCAATGAGATCTTATACTTACAGGTGAGTTTGCTGAAGGCGTCGTTTGATATCTCTATCTGACTTGACAAGGGATTCTATGCCAGTGGAAATCATCGAATCCTCTGCCCTCCAAACAAATGAGCATATATACAAAGATAACAACGTCACCGTCTTCGGGATCCCCATCTTTGCTACGTCCGATGATCCCTTGTTGAAGCGTAAACGCGATTCTTCGCCACCAGCACAGATGAAAAAACCTCGCGTCGCCTCTCCCTCTAAGAAGACCACCCGTTCTCCCAGTCCTAGCCCCTCTCGGGGTGCTGCACAAGATGTAAATAAGTATCTTAAGCTAATAATTAATACTATGTTTCCAGGGTCAAAAAAGCTCCCTGCTCAGCAGGCTCAAAATAAAGGGAAGAATAGAAACAACAACCTTGGAGAAGGACCGTCCAATGTCCCAGATTCCGTCAGTATTGTCTTCACTCCCTCGACTCAGGGTTAACTAGACTCCTTCGCAGATAGATGTCTACAAGCGAACACAACTTCCACGCGGGTTTCACCAACAACTACCGCGCTTCTCGTACGAATCCGCCTACCCAAGCGCACCATCTGCAAGACTATCTACCCCTCCTACACTTGCGTATATCATAGCAGGACCCCGTATCCGAGGTAAATTTGATGTCAAACGCGCTGAAGCTCTTGGCGTTCCCTTCGGGCGGCTTCGCGGACGCCTCACGAAAGGCGAGACAGTCACCTTCGATGTCAAAGTTGGTGACACAGTCGAGTCAAGAACGGTTCGTCCAGAAGAATGTGTCGGGGAGAGTGAGAGTCCCGGGGTAAGCTCCTTTATTGTCAACACAAGTTTGTACCAACTTTCCCGTAGGTCTTAATAATTTTGGATATCCCCTCGCCAGCATACATTCCTTCGCTCGTGTCAGCATTTACCGAGTCACCGTCGTATGCCAAATTCCGCTCTCAACGCGAAGAAGACAAGCAAGACTATAATGTTCGAACCGTGTTTCATCTTTGCGGCGCTGGTGTCCTTGAAGACAAACGTTATCAGGACTTCATGCACGGATTCGCCTCAGACGTACACGTACTGAACACCCACACTCATCTCTGTTTAACTACTTCCGCTAATATTTATGAATTAGCATTTGGTTGCATCGAAAAATCATCTCCCCGATCCAGTCACCTTTACCAGCGTTGCCTTCAATCAACTCCGACTGCATCAACTGGACTCTGAAGTGTTCCCGTTGCCCAAATTTGACCTGAAACCCAAGGAACAGATTTCAAGTAAGTCGCCCCCCACGCAGCAAACCTCGGCAGTGCTAAACGAATTTCAGCGTTGCCTAATTTACCCAGCAAGACCATGCTATTACAATCGAATCTCGCAATCAAAATGCGTCCGTTCGCTCCGCCTGCTGTTGATGCCATATACTCCTCCACGGACCTACCCGCACACGACCGCTTCCATCCGGCTGTAGAATCCGAAACCCCCATAGTCATCCCACCGTCAACGACAGAAGCCTTCAAGGTTGCCAAATCTAAGATCGACGGATTCCTAGGCAGTGGGGCTGCTGGTCCTGGGACTGAGCGCGGTCGAGACGTCACAATCACACCGCTAGGTACTGGTAGTGCCCTTCCCACAAAATATCGCAATGGTACGTTATACTCCTCGGTTTACGCGTGCCTTGTGACCCACGTAGCCTTTTAGTCTCCTCCACGCTCGTCCAAATACCCAATTGGGGTAGCATACTCCTTGATGCTGGAGAAGGGACTTGGGGTCAGCTCGTACGCTTATTCGGCGCCCCCGGGACTGATCATGGCGACGCCAGGCATGGTTTTGCTAATGTGGATGCTTTCTTGAGAGACCTCAGGTGTATATATATCAGCCATCTACACGGCGACCACCATATGGGTGTTGCGAAAATTCTTGCAAAGCGCAGACAGGTGGGTAATGCCTTTTGAGGGGATCGTGTCCATGTTAACGAGCTTCATTCACATATAGCTAAATCCTCCGCCAACTCAGCCTCTTTACTTAGTTGCTCTACGGGCTGCGCATGTTTACTTACGCGAACTCTCCGACCTTGAAGATCTTGGATTGTATGATGCATCCCCGAGCGGCGTAGTAACTGTCCTTTCGGAGAGTCTTCATTGGAAGAGACCTACTTCCTACCAAACTACCGGGATGTGGCAACTTGGAGGAGATGAACTGTGGACGGATATAAACGTGTTGGTTCCATCCAATTTTCGGATGTCTCTCGCTCAATTTTTTTCAGGTCCCGGGACGCTGCGGCGGATATGTGTCAAGCAATGGGCCTTGAGAGCTTCAGAACCGTGGATGTGTACCACCGTGCTCGCTGTTACGGAGCTGTGATCAAGCACAAAGACGGTTGGTCTATCGTGTAAGATGCCCGGCCTATATATGTATGGTTGTTCGTCTTGCTTATCCCTTAAATCAGTTTTTCTGGCGATACCCAACCGACTCAGAACCTAGTCTGGGCTGGGAGAGGTGCTACTCTCCTTATCCATGAAGCTACCATGGCAGACGATCAGGAAGAAATGGCCCGCAAGAAGGCACATAGCACTTACGGTCAGGCTGTGGGGATTGGCAAGAGGTTTGTCTTTTTGCAATAACCAATCGTGTCCCCTGATCTAACCCTTTGACACAGCATGGGGGCAGAGAATATCCTTTTGACCCACTTCTCTGCGAGATATCCCAAGCTACCCCCAGACGCACGGTCATCGTCACCTTCAAAGAAGATTGGTGACAAAGCTCAGGCCAAAGAACCTGTCATCGCTCTAGCCTTTGACCACGCGTCCATCAAAATCGGGGATATGTGGAAACTCGGGCACTACATGCGCGCCATCGAACAGTGCCTAGCAGACTCGCTCGACGAAGGCGATGACGACGAGAGCACTGTGAATACAATGGAGGTGGATATCCCCGGGTTATAAGCCCATAATGCCCTCCTCGGAAACAGCGCTTCTCGATAATCTATTTGCGCCTGCCATCTGTCCATCTCGACACCCCTCATCCACGGTAAACACTCGCAGTTTGCATATCAAAGTCACTCTTTCCGTATCCTATTTTACATGATAATAGCAGACTGATACACAAGTCACCTACAAATCATAGACGATTCGGCCTCCAGTCCAAGCATAAGGGTAGTTGCGTTGATACCAATTCCGAAGGCTACGCCTCTCGGTCATCCGAGGAATGTTGGCGTAAGAGCCTCCCAACTAAAATGAATGGATGAGCACCATGTGCACTGATTCCGGACGAACAAACTTACAATTATGTTATGACATCCATCGAAGAAATCGGCAGTGAAGCCCGGATAGCGTTCGGAAGGAACGAATCCATCATGTTTTTCAAGGACTGTCGAGGTCCATTCCCAAACTCCACCATTGTGCCCTTTGCCACCGTTTGTAGCCCCGCCCATTGTTGCGCTAGATCGACGTGCTCAGTAAACCAGAAATGCCTCTGGAGGACAGCTCAGATACTTACGGGACAGGGTGCCAGTTGCGGAAACCAACGTTAGCACCGCCTTCGTATCCGCTCTCGAACTTGTCATAGAAAAGACGAAGCTCAGGCTCGGTGGGTAGTCTACCTCCTTTGACGACGGCGTAGGCGGATAGATTGTCATACGATGTTACAACCGGCCAATCTTGTGCTATATTCATGTGGACAGGACCATATAGAGTTCGAACCTAGATAATACGTTGAACATCATTACAGTCTGGACCGTCCTGCACGGGGACGTACCATGGTTTCACCGTCCTTCTCTACCCAGCTAGCTGGGAAATGAACGTTCTTGTCCTCCTTATGATCTTGATAGAATTGGAAGAATTGGCCGTTGGTCACGGGTCTCCATTCAATCCTGAACTGCGCGACATGAACTTCTCGCTTGGGGCTCTCATTGTCCCAGCCATAAACATGGTCATTCACATCGGTCGCATGCAACTTGTCTTGATCTTCTGAATCGTCGATGCCGAGAGAGATAGTCTCGGGACCGAGGACAGTTGTGTGTTCTGAAATTTTTGGAGCAGAGTTCCAGTTGGCGGCGAGGGACTTCCATGGTGGAGGAGTAAATCCTGTGGGCGAGATGGTGCCGCTTCCAGCACCCTGTAGAAGCATGTACAAGAGGGTCTGTTGTGAATATGAATCAGAAACGCGCAAAGATGGGACCGGGTCGTTCGGGAACTCACCTCCAGATGGAATGCTTCGTGCTCCCAGACCATAAACAAGACCCGCCCAACGGCACGCGTTAACGCGATTCTACCGCTGGATATATCACTGTAGAGGTTTAGCAACCTCTCTCTGACCCGAGATTGGAACTGAAGGATATCTTGAAGTGATGGCCAATCTTCATCCTTCTGAGGTACCTCAGAGTGCGGCTACGAAGCTCTGATGTGAGCATCGATATCATATTGAGAAATTAATTTCCATTTACATGACATTCCTCGGGGTTGTCAACATTGGGGTCGATGCCGCGCTATTCAAGCATGAGGGCCAGGGGGAGAAGTACGTCGAGATGATTCTTACCTCGAATATATCCTGTAGGCCGAATTAAATACAAATGAATAGTGGACGAAAGGAAGAGTGCGAACCTTGAAATTCTCGGGTCCAGTGTGAGGTTCGTTGAGTAATCGGCTGAGATGAATATCTAGGAATGTTGGGATATGACCAAAGTAGAAAAGACAGATGTGTCGGAGGTGGATCGGTTTTACAAAGAGCATTGAAGGAGGAATCATCTTTAGGGTAACAAAGTCCCATGCTGCCCAGAGATTTGCCCATTCTTGAGACGAAGGAACGCCGAAAGGAGTTGAAGAGATGGGAGCGTTCGGGACCATTTCCCCGAGCCCATTGAAAGTGACTGGGGATTTGAGGAGAGGGAACATAAAAGGGGGGCGTTCAACCAGCCAGAGTGAGTACTGAGTAGCGCTGTCAGTCCAGCGCTGAATTGGGCGAAGACCCGAATCAGTAAAGAGACTGTAGGCATCTCTATCTGAATACTAGGGAGGAGGAGGGTAAATGGACGAGAAGCTGAGTAGCAAGAAGGCGCATCTACCTTGTAAGATACCTCGATTTTGACGAGTTCATCTTTGAGAAAATCGTAGTGTCCAAAGGAATTGGGGTCTTTGAATGTCTGGTTGGACTTTGATTTGTAGTAGGCTTCGTGACGCCCTGGTGATGGAGAAAGGTCATGAGTCAGTCCTCAAATCTATCTGACAGCACTCACTCTCCGCTTCGTTGTATTGGTTGACATATTCCCAGTTGTCTTCGTCGAACATTTTCTCATCGCCCAAAGCTCTCCCAGCTGCTCTCAAGCCATTCATAATGAAGCGCTTTGTGTACCCCATGCGGTCATTGTACGCCTCTTCAATCAGTGCCTTATCATTATCGTGATCCAAGCCAATCAGGAGGGTATCACCCGATCCCGGACGCAATGGAAGAGACTGTAAGAATTTGACACTTTCGCTGCGACCGAAGTTGCCTAAGGAGGACCCTAAAAATAGGATGTGCAGGGGGTTGTTCGATCCAGATCGGGAGGTTGGGGTGGAAGGGGGAGGAGCCGACGATGAAGATGATGCACTATTCACGGATCCAGAGCTCGAACTCGAACGCCTGGTTCGTCCTGGGAAGGGATCCGATCCACCGGAAGGCGAGTCGCTAGACAGAGGGGATGTTGGGGAGTATCCAGCTGATTCAATGAATTTGAGGCCATCTTCGTAGGTGCCGCAGAGACCCTTGGTGTCGACCTTGCCTTGAAGCATCTTTCCTACGCTGGAGTTAGAGATCGAGTCGAGGCAGCGTTGAAGTTCTCGGTGTTCGAGGTCAAGGGCGTAGTAGGTGATGGGAGCGGTTTCGCAAGTAGATGGGACTAGGCGAGAAAGACCAGCGAGGATCTGGGAAGTCTTKCTGAGGKATYTWTTTWAATGGRGKGGTTKTGGTGTTTTGGTTTCTGGTAGGCTATCCATTCCAAAGCGCAGATGTTGAGTCAGAATTTGAATACCACGAGTGAGCATATCAAGGTGCGGCTTTTCGCTCCTCTTTTACATTATGCCTTACGCTGAAGGTGCTCTACTCTACTCTACTCCATACGAAGGCAACGGGAACCCTCTCTGGAGCCGATAGCCAAAGCATCATAATGGATTTCGAGGGGTTAAAACCAACGGTCGGTTCTATTATGACAATGGTTTGCTGCTCTCCACCTCCCCCTTCTCAAATGCATCAACTTGAATACTCACCTCACCTCGTCCCGTTTCCAAAACAGTTAATCGCGAAGAAAGAGGCGGTCAAACACCTCGCGCTGTCGAATAGCGTTACACTCGTCCATGATGACCTCGAGTCCATTGATGATTGTATGGCGAGAACGTGTGCTAGTATGTTACGTGCCATCCCGGTACGTCACCTCCATCTTTTTCCTTTTTACTCTAGTTCTGAATTTCCACTCGTTTTTGTGTGTTCGTTTTTGGTTTTTGGTTTTTGGTTTTGTTCGTCATTTCCCGTGGTTCTGACTTCTTCCATTCTCGACTTCTCAACTTTCTACTTTCTACTTTCTACTTTCTACTTTCTACTTTCTACTTTCTACTTTCTACTTTCTGACTTTCGCTCTTTCCGTCGTCCGTCCAGACGAATATGTCTGCCCAAGTCACGCGGCTGTGTAACGACCTCCATAAACTTTTCCAAACCGCCATCGATGCCTTCGCTACCGCTTGAAATTGGCTTGAAATTCGGGATCGGAATGCCCCATACGATGCTCAGATGTACTGTAGAGTATTCAAATGCGCCATGTATACAGCTTGAACCAGCTCATTCACGCATCAAGTTTGGCTCTCCCCTCGTCATGCGAGGACGGTCACACTTTGTCAGGACTGACGCAGAGTCGCCCTCTCCTCTTCTCTTCTCCCGTCGATGTCCATGGATCTGGAGTCTCACTGGCACCTGCGGAAGTCCAGTGCGTACGAATAAGTTCCGCTTCACCCTGTGCCCACTGTGTTCACCAGGATGACCATTGATGTATTTACTGTCCGGGGAGTGCTGTGGAGAGCGGGGACTCGGAGGAATTATCGCAGAGGATCGACTTCGCTACTAAACTTGGAATTCATCGTATTAGATGAAGGAGAGCTCACATCAAGCCCGACGCCGCCTCCATCAACTTTGAGGAGTATGTTCGCCTCCGCTCACGATCTGATGAGACTCATGACCTCTCCGTCGCAGTTCACCCAAGGTAGCCAAGGTTGATTTTCAACACAGTGTGTTCCCTGTTCCTCGTGTCCGAGTCCTCGTTGCGCTCTCATCTCATCAACATCTCACTGTACTAGTAGTTTCTCATGTTACCAACCACTTCAAGTTCCTCCCAGTTTCCCGTTCCCCTCCCGTCCATGCTTTGACCCATCCTCGGTATCTAAGTGCTCAGATCTCTGTCTTTTATTAGACCCTCCCCATCCATTCGCATCAATCTCTGAACCCGAGCGGCTGCATGTATGCCCAAGTCCTTTCGGAGTGGCCTTCCTGTCATACTGCACTTATCATAGGGCTTTAGAGTAGAGTACACAATGCCAGGAACATGACCCATTGGCTTTCAACCAGATCCGAGGTTCATGCTCCGGTCTGGCTCCGGTCGCAGCGTGGAGAATCGTTGAAGTTGGTCGCGTTCACAATGGGAGCCAAATGGGAGCACCCCCGGTTCCCCCGGTTCCTCGTAAGGATGCGCCATCTTTCCCTAGGTGTAGATTAGTCTCAATCTCAATCAAGGCGAGAGAAGACGAGAACGAGAACGAAACAACGGCGCATGACAATAGACAAATTGACCAATGATGAATGACAAATAAGTTGGCATGATGCGTGATGAACAAGTGCCTTTAACTCTAACTCCTCCTACGCGGTTGCGTATGCATCAATAACACCCTTCAAGATACGATGAATCTCCTTCTTGACAATAGCTACCCGGCATGTTGTGGAATTCTAACAAATCCAAGGACGTCATCACCATGAGACATATGAGCCCAAAATTGAAAATTGAAAATGAGAAATGGAGAATGGAAGAACGAAGGATGGAGCCACACGTACATGGAAAGCAAACAAAAACTGGTCGTAAAACTTCATCGCCGCGTCATCAAGACGGATGAGGTTGTCGCGGGTTGTATACACCCCGCTTCCGAGGGGGAAGCTTTGGAGTGCATGTTTTCTGGTGGCTAACTGGGGGTTTTTTTTCACTGTTTCAGAATGTGTGTTTTTGGGGTGGTGGAGGTGGAGATTCGGGATCCCGGAAGAGGAGGGAGGGAAGAAGGAAGGAAGGAAGGAGTAGAAAGAACGCACCACATTCATCGCCGACTTGAAGGCTGTTTCCCTATTCTCTGCAGTAGAGATGATATCCGCACTGTCGGCTGCGGAGATGGATCCCAAGCCCTTTGTTCATCCGTGAAGGATAGAGTAGGGTAGGGTAAGAATCGTCGTACTGATACTGATACATACTCTACATACCTTGACAAGATCGCTAACATAGTTCAATTCCGTGTTCACATTGGAGAACCTTTCTTGGAAAGCCTGTAGAGGTGTAGAGGTGATTATTCAAGGATAGTTTTGTGACGATGATGACGATGACGATTCCAACATTAATCAGAAGGGTTTGAAAAACATGATGAATTAGGTGGACGCACGAGACCATCAACCAGGGTGGGATTCTTATCAGGGAAGTGGGTGGCCTCATTTTCGAATCTCTTGACAGTCATCACGAGCTTGGGTAATGCCTCCTTCAAAGTTGAAAGGGTGGGCTTGTTGTTGATCTGGATATTTGGGTTGGTGTTCAAGGAGGTATGTAAGGCGGGTGTGGGTGAGGGCGAGGGCGAGAGGGGTGAGAGGGGATTGGTAAGGGTGTTATTTGTGGAGGCGATGGAGGAGGAGGCAAGGAGAATGGCAAGAAGAATGGGGATGGTTTTGAACATGGCAACAACGGAGAAATGGCGAGTCTGCTTGAAATTGAGGTGAGCAGTAGAGTATTTATACGCCTAGTGTGGCTTCAAGCCGAGCAAATGCATATACAGAACGAGAAATGCTGATACCCGAACCCCGGGGGATAAGAAAACGTTGATGCGGATGTCTTGAGTAGTTGAACTTAGTGTCAGCGTTCATGTGGACACAATGCTGCAATAGCCCATACGGCCGTACTCTCTCAGCCACGATTGTTCACCGGCATTCTGTCAACGTGTTTGATAGGATTATTTGATGCTTCTCGTGCTCTGCACCCACGTAAATGAGCCCACTAGTGGGTGTTGATCGATTCATCAGCATTCACCGTTCAACGTTCCAACATTCAGCGTTTACCTTCCGAAATGCTAGTACAAGGATGGGCAGAAGAGAGTCAAGTGCTCATGTAGAGTATCTTGTTCAAGTGGTTGTCGAGTGGTTATGGAGGGACGGAACGATCTCCCAGGAGGCGCCCACAGGGTAGGAGACCCTCCTGATACTCCTTGAATCCTCCTTGATAACAAGTGGTCCGGGACGCAGGTCGACGGGATAACGCTGATGATGCTCGGGCTCAAGCGTACCTAAGAATGCAGGTCGAGTATATATCAGGCTATAAGTAGTCAGACAAGCCAATGCGGCGGCGAATTCTCTGAAGTCGGTTGTCTTGCCCCAGCTCTCCTTGGGCTTCTTTTATACTTGAATAATACATCATGCGTAAAGTTGACAAGTCCGTCTTCATCGGAATAAATTTCGTTTGTTGCTTGTTCCTTCTCGGTGTCCTCCAAATCTCGTCCAGAGCGACTGGACTCCTTCTACTTCTGTCTTTATCCTTGCACAACCAGAACGGCGTTGTAATATCTAAAATCTGTTCCACCGACTTCTAGCACGTACTTTACATAGAGTATGCATTATGCCATTTAGAGTATAAGGTGTAGAAGTACTGGTATAGAGATTGTCTTCAGTGTCAGACTATAATTCGCGAGCCAACGGTCTGGGAAGCTAAGGAATTGGAATTAAGCCCCCCAATCCTAACCCCGGGAGGTCATCAAAGGAGTTGCGAACTGCGATGAGGAGCTCCTACACAACAATATCGAGTAAGGGGACCAAAAGCAGAGTCAGAATCGTGTATAATTGCGCCAAAAAAAGAAAAGAAAGGGGAGGGGAGGGACATACGACAAGGTTAGGCATTGGGTCAATCGGCAAGTCGATTCCTTCGAGCCGCGCTGTGTTTTCACGCAGTTTTTCTAGGGCCTCACCGCGAGCAAACGGTTCCATCTAAGAAATTACAAGTGAAGGTGGGGAGGACCGAGATTTTGAGATTGGTCAGATCGGCACGTAGGGGGAGACCCACCTGCTTCATAGCGGAGACTACATGCAGTTTCATATCCGTAAAACCTTTCTGGACAACAAGATTGTCAGCATTAGATAGCGTACCGGCCGCCTAGAATTCCGGTCGAGCAGTATAAACAAAACATGCCTTTCGTATGCAGAAGAGGAGAGCAGACCTTTATATGTTGCTTAGCGGTCTCCAACGCCTTGTTCAACGCAGCGCCCTGACTCTGGACCGCCTACCGGAAGGAGAGGAGTGAGAACGGATATTGTAGGGTGGGATGTAGAAGATGATGCTACGTACATGCATTTGGACCGGAGTAGGCTTGCCGGGAGTGAGATTGGCAACGGCACCCTCGAATTCCTTAGAACGATCGACAAGGCTTGACATGTCAGCTTCAAGTGCGGGTGACAGAGGGAAGGCCAAGGCGGACATGGTGGAAGAGACGATGAAAAGGCCGAGGAAGAGGAATTTGAACATCGTGGAGATTGATAAATAGTTCAAGTTGACGTTCCAAGTTGAGCTCGCAGTGGGATGAGCTTGCTGGTAAAAGTCGTTGAGAGTCCATGCCTTTTATACGCTCAGTTTTATGTACATGAAACGATGGAATTCGAGAACTTACTGACATCGTTCATACGGATGCTGGGTAGACTGCGGTTGCTCGACATCCGGACGTTCAAACCGTCGAACGGCGCTTCTAGCATGGGTACCCATATGCGTCCCCACGATTCGACGATTCATCTAGAGTAAGTGACCATTGATTAGCTCGGTGATGAAGTTGATATATTTGTTTCCGCCTACGCGTAGCGCATGTTGAGAGCCCTTCGGAAGGGGCATTGACGTGCACTAGCCTGCTTCCGGAGGGACCGACCCAAAAGTTGATTGACGCGTAGTAGTACGAAACGTCACCAAAGGGTTCCAACGGCGCCGCCACCGACCCCTGGTCCATAGAGGAGATCAATGTCGCAATTGCTTTGGATAATACGATGCCATCAACACCGGCGACGAAGAGGGACTCAGTGGGACGAGGGTTTGGTATAGATCAAACAAACTGCACGAAGTCCTGGTGTGGTACATGGAAGACTGAGGCAAGATCAACGATGAGTGCCTAGAGAACTTGAACAGGGAACGCACTGTGTTCGTTGCGATCAGCTTCAGTCTCCACGATGCTCAACTTCCTCGTCATCAGCTTTTTGCTCGCCTCTTCCACCATCTCCACTTTTGCCGCCCCCCTCTCCCCCAACGTCAATAATAATACTCTCATCAAGAATCGAATCAGACGTATCCAAGCTCGTGGATCTTTCAAAGGAACTTGAAGCCGCCGCCGCCAATATCACTCCCGGCACCAAGCCTACTCCGGAGCAAGAACGTGTACGTTTGTTCATCGTCACTTCCACGCGAGTATTTCTCAGTCCTGCTTGTTGTTGTACGGCAAGGCTAGGCGACTAGGCGGACAACAGCAGTGATAGGGAAGGGGATGTGGGCGGAGATATGGAGACGGGCGTTGACATGGACATGGAGGTTCTGAACGGCCTGTGGCAAATCGATCGGCTCTGATATGTATCATTGTATGCGGGGTGTTATGACCAAGGACTTGAGTCGATATCCAGGAGAGAATCAGCGGTCAGAGATGTAGGTTTGGTGGAAGGATCGTTGGCTTCGCGTGGCAGGACAGAATGATGAAGGGTTCAAGTCATTTAGCGCTCGAGCGCACCAGGCAGACGCAGACGAGAGGATGCCCCCGACTCAGGAAGCATGAGTGGAGGTTGGTAGTGGGAGGGGAATGGGGATGATTTTGCAGGGGTTGTATGCGTGGTGGTGGTTGGTTACATGGGAAACTAGAAAGGAATCGTGTTAGCGGGCAACAAGTTCATAGGGAACGGGGAACGCACTGTGTTGATCCCGACCGACCTGGTTGAACTGCGACGAAGAGATTGTGAGATCGTGCACAGAGCTTGTTGGCGGCGGGGATGGGTTCGACGTGGGCTCGTCTTCCTCAGCTACAATAGGTCCCATGTTGGGAGACGTTGGCGGTGAGGAAGGTGCTTCTTCTGGGGTTGTTGAGGACGCCGATAAACCGTCGTTGGCGTCCCAGCATTCGATGACGCGTACGCCCCACCGTGTCGTAAGCTCGCAGACGATGCATCGAGGTCAAGTTCATCGTTTCCCTGCTCAATCACACTCCCGCTCCCTTGACCCGACAGGTTGCTGTGACATCGACGCATAGAAGCTGTCCGGTTGGCTACACCTATCCGAGTAGTACGGTTGGCCGGCCTACTGAGTTCAATTGAGATACCAGGGTGTGCAGAGTAGACAAGTATGCGTACGGGAGAATGAGTGCTACAGAGGAGGCACCAATCCGTGTCCATTTCGTCGACGTCGTTGAGAAAAAGAGAGCCAGACGCGTGCTATGTGACATGTGACGCCATGACCGTACCCGCATCCAACCCGCATCCGCACCGCCTTTCTTACACAAACCCTCCAAAATCTCGTTCAGACGCGTACGGCCTTCATGATTCGAGCCATCTCAATATGTGAGTCTCAATACCGGATCCTGGTATCGTTTACCAGGTACTACAGAAACGTCCCCAAGTCGCACCCCCTTCACCGAATTTGATCTGCGTCAAGGACATTTAAAGGAGAGTATCCTACCCATCTCGTCTCTGCGCATGGAGTAAACTCCTCCACTGTACCCCCGTTCGTTCCTCAATCCATCCCTCCCAGTCAGAATCAAGATACGAGCCTCGAATATAGTGTGAGCCCAGTGCTCCCGTATACGCTGAATGCCACCAACGCCGCCGCCGCCATCTCGCGGGTATGGTTACATCCATCATCTGCTTGCACATGCGGCATGCGCGTGTAGCATTGACACGGGAGCCGATAATTTCGTCAAGCATCTTGATGACATGCCAGTGTACGGGTGCATTATTACTGACTCTCAAAGGATCGAGGACATCCCCACATGCTTACCATCTTCTCAACGCTACACTCGGCAATAAATACTGCTTAGTTCTTCAAACCGTCCTTTCTATTTCACATTCGTCCCCAGCCAAGTACCTCACGTACAAGTCTCTACCTCCCCGATAGTCACCATGTTCAAAACCATCATTCTCGCCATCCTCCTTGCGTCTTCCGCCATCTCCACCCTCACCCACCCTCTGATCTCCTCAGATACCCGCCCCAGCCACAACATCCAGGTCCTTAACAAACGCATACCGTCGCCATTGAAAGACGACCTAGCCCGTTTCACCATTGTTCTCAAAGCAATCGAAGACGAAGCCACCAACTTCCCTGATGAACATCCTACTCTGAGTGATGCTGTTGTGCGTCTGCCCAATTCATCTCCCTGGAAGTCTCCTACTCATATACATCCCTTTGTGGGCTTGGGTATATTCTACCCTACAGATCCTCCAAAACCGCTTCACCAAGTTGGACGAGAACTTGAAGACTTATACAAGTCATGTTAAGGTATGACGATTGGCTCTGATTCAAATATCCTCAACATCTTATTATATAACGTATCACAAAGGCCTTGGGGTCCCTCTCCGAAGCCGACAGTCGGGAAATCATCTCCGAAGCAGAGATGATGGTAGGAGGCTTTGAATCGGCGATGCAGGCGGTACGTTCTCATTCTACCTCCTCCCACTTCTCTCCAGAATCTTCGCTACCCACAATAATCCCTGAAATACCAGTTCATGACAAAGAAACACGCACTCCAAAGCTTCCCCCTTGGATCTGGGGTTTTCACATCACACGACAACCTTGTCCGTCTCAATGACGCAACGATGAAGAAGTATGAGCAGTTTTTGTTTGTTTTCCATGTACGCACCGCTCCCCCTTTTGCAGTTCCACATTCGGATTGATGTTTACATTGCTCTTATTTTGTTAGAACTCCACTACGTGCCGGATAGCTGTGTTCAAGAAGAGAGTTCACACCATATTCCAGAACACTATTGATGCATACGCAGCTGCGTAGAGGAGTTAGACACTCACTTGAAGTTGGTTATCACGACCCCTTTGCCATTTATTTCTTGTCATGCACAGTTGTTTCTTATTCGTCTTCTCGAGACCCGAGATTCCACCTAGAGTACACCTACATTGTTTTTCTCTTGCCCTTATAGCGAACTGGCATGCCCGTCCTGCAAACGACCAACCTCAACGATGGCAACAACTGTCGCGTTCATCCCGTATAGAGTACAGTATTATAAGATACACGCGAACTTTATGCTTAACCGTGAAACAACTGATAGGGTGAAGAGGATGCGGGCGGAGATGCGGAGACCGGCGGAGATAGGGACATGGAGGTTCTGAACGACCTGTGACAAGTCGATCGGCTTTGGGATATGGATCATCGTATGCGGGGTGCTATGACCAAGGACTCGTGTCGGTAGTCAGAGATGCTAGGTCGGGTGTAAGGATCGTTTGCTTCGCGTGGCAGGACAGATTAATGTCGGGCAAATGATTCAGCGCTCGAGTGCACCAGGTAACCCAAGACGAGTCGAAGAACCCGAGTCCAGTGTGCTGACATACACAGTAGCGACAACAAAGGCAGAGAGGAGAGGGAAGCACCATGTTGCGGCTTCCTTCATGAGTGACGTCGACACGGAGCCTCCGATACCAGGGAACCAGGTCAGACGTGTGGGCGGCGATTCGAATGCTGTGTCGGGGGAGAGAAGCGCCCACCAGGATGCGAGCGTGGAAGACGGAGAGAATGGCAGTGGGAGGGGAAGGTGAAGAACCTTGAGAGGGTTGCATACGTGGTGGTGGTTGGCGACATGCGAAACTAGGACCGAATCAAATGAGTAGGCAGCGAGTCGATGGGGAACGGGGAACGCACTGTGTTGATCCCGACCGACTTGGTTGAACTGGGACGAAGAGATTGTCAGATCATGCGCAGAGGCGAACATGCTGCTTGTTGGCGGCGGGGATGGGTTCGGCGTGGGCTCGTCTTCCTCGGCTACGATAGGTCCCATGTTGGGAGACGTTGGCGGTGAAGAAGGCGCCTCTTCTGGGGCTGTTGAGGATGCTGATGAACCATCGTTGGTCCCGTGATGTTGTGAGCTTGCAGACGACGGGTCGAGGCCGAGTTCATCGTCTGCTTGCTCAATCACACCCCCGCTCCCTTCATCCGCCCACCTTCCTTCGGGTTGCTGTGACATCGATGCATAGAAGCTGTCCGCTCGGCTGCACCTATCGGAGCAATACGGTTGGCCAGCCTACTAAGTTCAATTGGGATGCCAGGGTGTCTAGTCGGGTGCGTACTGGAGAATAGGTTCCGCAGAGGAGACACCAGTCCGTGTCCATGGCTGTTCGTCGACGTCGTTGAGAAAAAGAGAGCGTGATGTGTGACGTCGTGTGACTGGTTCATCCACTTACTGAGCGCTCGACCGTCGACTCTTTTCTCCGCCTACTCCTCCTTCCAGGCTGATCTGGCAGCCCACGTCACGACTCACGCATCGCTCTCTTCTCTCAGACTCTCATTGGATCAAGTCCAGTGCATACATTTGATATCCCCTTCACCCATGCCCACTGTATTCATCACTTGTTCGTCACGACTCACGATGACCATCCATACCACCGTGGCGATAGAATCGTGACTCTGGGGAGACTGCTCTCAAGTATGAGCGTGAATCCACTCAAACCGCTGTCTGCGATCGAGCCGACAGAGCTTCCATCAATGCGAGGCATATGCGTCGTCGAATGCTGGTGAGAACGCCGGTTCAAATGTTCATCAGTCTCGAGGTCCTCAGCAGATCCCAGAGGATTGACTTTGCTGCCGACAACGTCATCATATTAGATGAAGAAAACCCCACATCAAACCCGCCGCCGCCTCCACCAAGCATCATGTTCGCCTCCCGATTTGATGACCTCCGGATCCTTGTCGCAAGATCTCCCTAGTACCCTTTCCCCTCCCCTTCTCTCCAATATCCACCCTATCGTCCTCGTGGGTGCTTCTCTCCCCCAACACTGCCATGTCATCGCAGCCCATGCCATGCGCCTAGTCTATTGATGGCGTCGTGTTGTCGCTCTTATGAAAAACGCTGCGACCTGGTGTTTTTCTGTCCTCTCTACCTTTGTCGCTGCTTCTGCGCATGCAAAAACGGGGTCTCCGAGTATTGGTATTGGTTTACCTGGTGCACCTGAACATCGAGTCTGTTGGTCGGTGGCTGCCGCCGTTGCACCGTGTACTCCGTATTCAGGCATGTGAACCGACTCCCATCACCTCATCATCAACACGTCATCGAGCCATCGTTCAGCTTATCCCTAGAGTCCCTGTTCGCTCCTCCGTTGGCTCTGGTTGCTTCCCATCCCACCCTCAACACAGCCTCATTGTGACATATACTCTATCATTATACCCCCATCCACTACGACTCATGTGTGGCTTCGAACAAACCCTCTCGTTCCCCGACCCGTCCGTACTTCGACCGTTCCTCGGTATCTAACTGCTCATACCTCCATCTCCCATCTCCTATCAGACTCCCCCTGCCCACCCATGTCGATCTCTAAATCCGACCGAACGGCTGCATGTAGAGTATGTACTCCCTTCAGAGTGGATATCCCGTCATACTTCGCTTACCGTCCTCCGCACCACCCGAGCTCAGGCTTGAATCAAATGTGCCCATTGTATTTTGACTCCCTGCTTGACTGACATTATTATAAGTAGATGATGCACCGGTACTCTAGAGTACTATAGATGACCTATGGTCAGTTGAAACGTTGATGGATACACGAGATTGATTCAAGATTTCCTTTGTGAAGACTTATCAGAAAAGTTATTATTTTCTATCTAGTTTTCCGACAGGGGAAGCTAACGTTTTCTACCGTGAAAACAAATTCAAAGACCGTGTGTTTTGACCTGCCAGGTTTTCCGCGCGGAAAACCAATCACCTCACGCAGTGATTGTATAAGTAGATTATACATGGTAGTACTTTACTATAGAGTAGAGTACGATAGTAGGTGATCACTGTGGTCTATCGAAACGTTGATGGGTACACGAAGCAGCGGCTTTCAACCAAGATTGATTCAAGATTCATGCTCCGGTCTGACTCCGGTCGCAGCGTGGAGAATCGTTCAAAATGGCAGCACCTCCAATTCCTCCAGTTTCTCGTAAAGATGCGCCATCTTTCCCCCAGGGTAGTCGTCTCAGTCTCACTCAATGCAGGAGAAAACGAGGATGAGAACAAGAGCGAAACAACGGTGCATGTTGAGTGCCAGTGCAATAGACGAAGTGACAAGTGATGCATTGATGAATGATTCAGACAGACAAACAAGGCACGACGCGTGATGCAACAAGTGCCTCTACTCCAACTTGTAACTCTAAACTCCTCTTACCGTTACGCGTATGCATCAATAACACCCTGGAAAACACGATGGATCTCCTTCTTGAGAACAGCCACCCGACACGTCGTGGAATTCTAACAAATCCAAGGGTACCACATCACCATGAGACGTAGCCCAAAATATGAAAATGGAAAATGGAAAATGGAAAATAGAAAATGGAAAACGGTGAAGAGAAAACGGTGAAAGGAGGGAGGCAAACGAAGAACGAAGAACAAAGGATGGAGCGGACACGTACATGGAA
Organism: Pleurotus djamor; assembly: GCA_029747585.1. NCBI lineage: Eukaryota > Fungi > Basidiomycota > Agaricomycetes > Agaricales > Pleurotaceae > Pleurotus > Pleurotus djamor. The sequence goes on along the minus strand of JAPEVF010000019.1, from coordinate 47,419 downwards.
AGTAAGCAAAAACTGGTCGTAAAACTTCATTATTGTGTCATCGAGACGGATGAGGTTGTCGCGGGTTGTGTAGACCCCGCTTCCGAGGGGGAAGCTTTGGAGTGCGTGTTTTCTGGTGGTTAACTGTTTGTTTGTTTTTTTTAACTTTTTTTAAAATGTGTTTTTTTTTGGATGGTGGGGAAGAGGGAAGAGGGAAGAGGGATTTGGGAAGAGGAGGACTCGGAGAGGAGGGAGGGAGAGGGAGGGAGGGAGGGAGGTGTTTCAAGAACGCACCACCTTCATCGCCGAGTTAAAGGCTCCTTCCATATTCTCTGCATTGGAGATGATATCCACGCTGTCGGCTTCGGAGAGAGAGCCTGAATCCTTTGATTATCCGTGAAGGATAAGAGTAGGGTAGGGGTAGGGGTAGGGCAGGGTAAGAATCGTGGTACTGATATACTGATACGTACTAGAGTACATACCTTGACAAGCTTAGTGACAGTCCTCAATTCCGTGTTCACATTGGAGAACCTTTCTTGGAACGCCTGTCGAGATGTAGAGGTGAGTGTTCAAGGGATATTAATGAGACGACGCACGAGAGCATCAACCGGAGCGGGATTCTCATCAGGGAAGTGGGTGGCTTCATTCTCGAATCTCTCGATAGTCATGACGAGCTTGGGGAATTCCTTCATCAAAGGTTGCGGGATGCGCTTTTTGTTGATCTGGATGTTGGGGTTGGTGTTCAAGGAGGTATGTAAGGCGGGTGAGAGTGAGGGCGAGGGTGAGGCGGGCGTGGGAGGGTCGGTGAGGGTGGTGGTTGTGGAGGCGATGGCGGAGGAGGCAAGGAGGATGGCAAGAAGGATGGGTTTGAACATGGTGACAATGGGAGAGATGGATAGTCTGCTCGTACTCGAGGTGAGCAGTGGAGTATTTATACGCAGAGTGCTGCTTCAAGCAGAGTAGATGTATCTACAGAACGATACATGCTGATATCCGGACTCGGAAGGCTAAGGAAAAGTTGATGCAGATGGCGAGAGTAGTTGAACTTAGTGTCAACGTTCATGTGGACACGATGTTGCGACAACCTGTATTAGCCACGATCGTTCACCGGCATGCCATCAAAGTGTTTGATAAGATTTATATTTGATGCTTCTCGTGCTCTGCACCCACGTAAATGAGCCCACTAGTGGGACCTGGGTGTTGATCGATTCATCAGCATTCGCCGTTCAACGTTCCAATATTCAGAATTGTCCTTCCGAAATGCTAGGATCAGAATGGGCAGAGAAGAGTGGGGCAAAAAGAACCAAGTACTCTTGCGCTCATCGCTCTGGTATCTTCTTCGAGCGGTTGTCGAGTGGTCATGGAGGAACGGAACGGAATCCCAGAAGGCGCTCACAGTGGGCTCCGATAGGAGATCCTCCTGATCCTCCTAGCCTCGCTAATAAGTGTTCCGGCACGCAGGTCGATGGGATAACGCTGCTCACGCTGATGACTTGGAGGAGATTCTGTATGAGGTGGTAAGTGGCTCAAGCGCACTGACGAATGCAGGTAGAGCTTATACCAGGTTATAAATAGTCAGACGAGTCAGAGCGGCCGAGTTTTCCGAGATAGTCAGAAGCCGTCAATTATCTTGCCCCAAATCTCCTCGGGCTCATTTTATCTTTGAATGCTAGACCACCAGCAAAGATGCGCAGAGCCATATCGGTACAAAACACAACTTGCAGCACTAAGACTCTTACAGAGACTCGAAGAATTTCTGGACCTTGCTACACGCGTGCTAAGACGAAACAAACGGGTGAATGGAAGATGGATAAGTATGGACACGACGCGAATATTCGGGGAGATCAAATTTCACAGCCTCTACGCAATTGTGTATGCATCCACAGCACTTTCAAGCGATTTATGAATGCGATCTTCACATGCGGACGTTTCATTAAAAAGTGCCGCCTGCATCGCGTTATAAACGTCATAACGATGAATGATGTTGGAAAAATGGACACACAAACGCGAGGAAACAACTCACGGGGAAAGCACCAACACACTTCTCGAAGAACCGCATAATCGAGAAATCGAGGAGTCGGAGGCTACCTTGGAGGGTGGAGACTGCAAAAGGGAATGCTTCCACTGCCACTTTCTTCGCGATTAGCTGTTTCAATATCAGGGGATGTGCTAGGTTGAGGGATAGTCCGGGAGGAGATGAGAGGAGAGAGATAAAACGCACCGTGTGGACAGTAGAATTGATGGTCGGCTCAATGCCTCGAATGGCGGATAGAACGACGCGGCTGTCGTCGTCGGGAAGTGTGTCGACTATCTGTTCAAGTATGCGGAGGTTAGGGCGATTGGTGATGAGAGGGGAAATGAGCGACCATACCTTGAGATGAAGGCTCGCTGTGTTTAAGTCGCTACTCAACATAGCAGAGATCGCATGAATAGTCTAGAGTATGTTAGAGCCAGCGAAACGGCGAGTCAGTGGTGAGGAGCGTACATTATTTGGGATCAACGAATTCACGTACAAGAACCGTCATGCCCAGAGTTTCCATGGGTTTATCCACTGGGAGCGCATCTACTGCGGCACGGAGTGCTTTGAAGGAAGTGTCAATATGCTTGACGTCGGCTTTGATCTGGCCTGGAGTTGCGATAGGGTCGGTCACTTTGAAACCTTGGATGGGGAATGAGGCGAAGAGAAATGTGAGGACAATGAATGTAAATTTGAACATGATAGCTATCGATGTTGACAACGTCAGCGAAGCAGCCAAGCTCGGTGAATTGCTATGGGACAGAGGACCAAAAGACGGAAGAGATGGTGAAGGAGGTGATGAAAGAGCATGGATTTATACTCTATGTCATCGGCGGTGGTTGTGAAGTTGCAATTGGGGTCCTCGAGATTCGTGATGTGAACGCTGCAGGATGGGGCTTGCGGTTGCTGCTGCGACGGGTGCAATCAGCGCGTTCATCCTCGTGTAGTCTCTGGTCGTCGAGTGCTTCTAGCCAAGGTTCAAGTGATGATCTTGTCTACGATAAATTCAACATGACAATGTCTACGCCCTTTCAAGAAAGGAACCGTCGTTGCTTGTGCTAATAAGCGGGTGTGGCGTTGCCGTTTTTGTGGCGCATCCCTTGCATCGTTTCTTGATGGTGAACATTTTGGAAAAGACTCGGCGTAAGGGGCTGGTTTTAGAGTTGTTATTGCCAAGGGTGGAGGGAATGGCCAGTGCATGCAGTGGGGACGGAAGAAAGTGACAAGTAAGCGCCGTTGTGTTGACTGGAATTGGTCGTTTTGAACGATCCATACCTTTCTCGCTGATCCCATCACCCTTCGCGGGAGGCTCAGTCCGAGCTCTTCAGAGCAGGGGGATGGACATGTCACAACATACTCTACGGATCTTTGTCCACGGTCAACACCCGTGCAAGTATTGAAGCATGAGTACGCCCTGAAGACATGATCACTCCACTCACCAGCGTTCAGCTCCTCAGGCCTCAGTTTCCACAGCGAGCTATGAACAGCTCCGATAAATCCTGCATCCCCGCACTGCCGCATAAGTACATTTAGGAGACTCTCCTGTGCTAACTCCTACGGGCGCTTCGCTTTTCGGTTCTTTTCGGGTTCTTGAATCTTTCGTGTCTCTGCATTGCGTTGTCCTTGCACCGTGTCAAGCCGCTTCGCACTTCCCATACCAATACCATGCAAACATGCCCGATACCAGTNGAATAAACCCCGCGAAATCTGCAGCCTCAGCCTCAGCCTGCACTGCGCGGTGCACGCTCGACCTCAAATCTGTGTGAGAGTCCTGCACAGCGCATCCTCTCATTCGCGGAGCAGTGAGCACGTCTGAAGTCACGGCCCTATGGGATGAAGAGAGCTCGACCACAGTGGCGGTAGTAAGAAGCTGGGAGTTGGGATAGTCGGTGGGAATTGGTCGGAATGCTGTTTTCCGGCTGATTCTCTCATCATCAATGGCACGTTTTGACTGCAAATTTCCCTTGTTGGTGGAAGTTCGAGCTGCATAGTAACTATCACCCTTTCATAGGTATGGGTACCTCAACCACTGGGGAGCCCGTGCCCCCATGGGCCCGTCTTCGCGTGGGGACAGTACCGTCAGTATTGGGCTTACTGGCGTGTCGACCGCTGGTTCCAGCCCTCCATGTAATCATTCCTCCAAGGCTCGCTGATAGGCACACCTATGAAAACGTAGCTTGGACGCTCCCAAGAAGTACCCCGTCTTTTGCCCAGCTTTGCCTCAGTCAGGCTGAGGTCGTCTTTCTTGCAAATTTAGCCACGATATATTGGCTTCGTTCTTTCTCCTCTTCTCGTTCCCGTCCAAGTCGCTACGCGAGTCCCTAGGAATCGTACCCGAGATTTCGCGCCCTCAGAAAAGGCTTGTTCTGACAAAGGGCTAGAAAGTCGGATACTTCTTCAAGGAAGCAGGAGGTAGTGTGGGTAAGTTATCTGGGTTCGTTAGATGCCAATACTGCAGCTGGTTTATTTTTGGTCGCGGTTGAAGAGGTCACTGGTAGCGTTGCCCTTCCCTCTGGGCCTGTCCGTCTCTATCAACCTTCTTTGGCTATGAGGCTGATCCAAGCTTCCTCATTCTAGATCGAGCTACACCAAGGCATATAGCTTCGCTTGGGGGCACCCTAGTCAACACAAACAAACTAGTGCTGGAGGTTTACCCCATGAGACCCCGTGGACCCGCGGGCGGTGTGACATCTGTTCTTCTGCGACACGAGACCTCGCTTCAAAACCTGATATCTCTCTACGCCCGAAAGAAACGCAACATCGTCTTACATGCCCGTATAGTATGGTCGAAGAACCACCTTTTACAGGACCCGTCTTGCTATCCACCACAACTGGTTGGTCGACCACGGAGTCTCCTGACTTGCATGAAGCGAGTTAGCTACTTCCTCAAATCTCAAGATACGGAGCGTCTGGCATCGTTTTTCACCTGAGCACTCGACCTTGCTTTGAGAAAAACCATACACAGAGGCATCGCTTGCTCCCTTCGGATTCACTCAAATCGGCGGCAATAATCGCTTACCAGACAGTACTTACTTATGTACTTTGATGCTCTTCGCGATGGTTATCTGACGTTTGTCTGATAGAGTTCTTGGTGCGTTGGTAAAGTGGCGAGCGTACCTTGCTCGATTCATGGGGTTTGCATGTGCTTCCTGCAAGGATCAACAGAGTTAAGCTCCCCATACCTCCAGTCTCATAACCATTTGGACACCCCACGCGCCTCCCGAACCATCCCCAATCGGTGCTTCCTTTGGGCGTATCTTCTATGGGCGGTGCTGCCTTAGCTTTGAACCCCACATGTCTATCAATTCCTGGGACACATACTTAAGCGTTCCCTATTCAACATTGCCGCCTTACTTACCTCTTGCTTCGAACCCGGCTTCTTCGAAGTCAGACTCTTGTACCGTTTGTAAATGTGCGTCTCTCAATCCCCGCACCTTTCCACTTCGTTCCTACCGTTGACTCATACCCATCTTTTAGCTCCATGGCTTTGTAAAAGTATGTGTGAAGGCTCTCCTGTTCGCAGGGGATCAATACCACCCTTCGTCCTCCCAAGTAATTCCACTCTATCAGCCAACCGGTGGAAATNGGAAGTTCATGGACCCGATCTTTTTATTCAAGTTCCTGTGTCTTTNCTGTTCGGCTCTCACGTTTTCCCTCCCATGGTGTCGATGAGAATGCTCACTTGCGGCGCCGGGAATCCGAAAGACGCTTTTCGCGAGGTACTTAAATTGAGCCAGTCCTCGCTGTACGTATAAGTAATTCTTACCGCATCTTTATAACAGCTCGGCAGAAACCCAAGAGAACACAGGAAAGCATGTCAACTTTGACCTCGACGACGTTCGTTGTCTCGCTCGCGCTCGCTGCGTCCGCCGTCGTTCTCATCACGCGTCCACGGTCTCGCCTCCCACTTCCTCCTGGCCCAAAGACACTCCCCATCATTGGGAACATGCTCGACATGCCGACGGAGAGGCAGTGGATATACTTTGCGGAAGTGTCGAGGGCTTTGGGTAAGCCTCTTGAACTCCGTTGATCGTAACCCAATGCTCACTTGGACCACCGAAGATACGGATATCTTGTGTTTCAAAGCTCTTCAGACGCCGGTCATCGTGTTGAGCTCAGTTAAAAGCATTACGGAGCTGATGATTCGGAGGTCTTCGTTGACGTCTGACCGGTAAGATTCCTCTTCAAGCCTTACCCGTAATCTCCCCTCAATCTTCCTTGACACTAGACCGAAGTCTAGGATGCTCGTCGACTTGTACGTGTTAACCTCACCTGATCGTTTTTAACTTATACGGACTTCGTGTCTATTCCTCGCAGGATGGGCTGGGGCTTCAATGTGACCTTTATACCCTATGGAAGCAAATGGCGTGCCCGTCGTCGTGTCCTCTGGCAAGAATTCGTTCCTGCAAATTTACCGGTTCACTATCCGGCTCAAGTCAAGAATGCAAGAAATTTTCTGAAGCGGCTCTTAGCGCGCCCTTCTGCTCTATTCGAACATGCTAAATAGTGCGGCGTTATTTTCCACCGATTGGAAATTTGAATCGACTGACCATGTCTCGTTTCGAAGTACGCCCGCTGCGCTTACCATTGAATCTGTTTACGGTCTCGAAGTCAAGTTTGAAAACGATCCTATCATTGCACACGCAGAGAAAACCCTTGATCATCTTCGAGGAGCCGGTATCCTGGGGACATATCTCGTTGACTACTTCGCCCCGCTCAAATACATACCGAAATGGTTTCCTTTTGCCTCCTTCCAAGTTCTCGCAGAGGAATCCCGAAGAGACGCATTCAGAATGGCCAACCATCCCTTTCAGGAGGCTAAGAAATCCATCGTGAGTCCAAAGTTTCCTCTACGCTCACGGCGTCATCTGTTCCTGATCACTGTCATTGCTATGCAGCGTGATGGGAGTGCAGCTCCGAGCTTAGTTTCTCGAAGTCTATCGGACCTGAGTGGACAGGGATATGACCCCAGCGAAGCGGATACCATTGTCAGAGACGTTGCTGGTGTTTCGTACATTGGTGAGTTTGTTCTTGGCTTCTCCATAGGCTCGAACACCCCGCGAGAGTACGATAAATCCATTACTTACAAATTCTGTTTATTTAGGCGGTGCCGACACAACACCGTCTTCAATAACTACCTTTTTCGCGGCCATGCTCCTCTTCCCCCATGTCCAAAAGAAGGCTCAAGAGGAAATCGACCTTGTATTGGGTTCATTCCGGCTACCGACCTGCGACGACCTCCCAGAGCTTTTATATCTTGAGGCAATGATGTGGGAGGTAAACAGGTACCTCTAAATCTCGCTTCTTTGATTTCAAGTCGCGATTGACCACGCCCGGAGATGGAAGCCTGTTGTTCCACTAGGTTTGACCGTCATTTCTGATTCTTTCGCGTATATTAACTACTATGATATCTAGGTGTTGTCCACATGTTGACGGTCGAAGATATCTACAGAGGTTTCCGCCTTCCAAAAGGATCCCATATCTTCTGCAACGTTTGGTAAATCTGCCCTTATTCCTCTTTGCCCCCATCATCTGCTTATGCGAGATCCCTGATCACGTCTTACTACTGTACCAGGCAATTGATGCAGGACGAAAAGTATTTCGCGGACCCGACTTTGTTTAACCCCGATCGTTTCATCAAGGACGGGAAAATCGACACTGAGCTTACGGAGGTCGTGCAGCTCGCGTTCGGCTTTGGTCGTAGGTACGTTACCCCGCCGTTTCTCGCTTACGTGGTAATGACGCTCACGCATCGCGTCTGGGCAAATGATTATCCCCAGAATTTGTCCTGGACGCTTCATGGCCATGGATTCTCTCCGACTGTGGATGGCCTCCACGCTAGCGGTCTTCAATATCACGCCGGCAAAAGATAGACAGGGTCATTACGTCTACCCTGACACAGAACTAGTCCCTGGATTTCTCTCGTATGTTCCGTTGTGTACTTCTTTCCTTTTAATATGTTGTACTAACAGTTTGCTCTGTTTGTGCTCCACCGCAGTCACCTCCCGCCCTTCGAATGTACCATCCTTCCAAGATCAAAGCAGGCTGAGTCCTTGATACGTGACATCGACTCGGAGACGATTTAATGAGCCTTCATGACTCACGCCACTGCGAAATTCTGATAGACACGGCTCGAGGATGTCAATAAATTGATTCCGTGCAGAATTACATATATTTCATTGGTACCTCGCTCACATAACACTCTGTCCTTTGAATTCTTTGGTTTGATTGTGCGAGGTATGTAGTAAAGCATGGGTCATCAAAGCGACTCTAAATTGTCGCGTACCAAAGACTCCGCTTGTTTCGATCTCGGTAGGATAGTACATTCAAATGGCGGAAGGTGCCTGCGTTGAAGCCTCAGCCGTCTATTTCATGTGGAAATGCTTATTGATACAACGTGGAACGTACGAAAGGAGACCCGGGACCAGCTCTGTTTGAGGGTATATGTAATTGCCTTGGTCATCCTTCACCGCGGTGATGTTGAAGACTGCGAGTGTCGAAGCCATCCATAGTCGAAGCGTATCCATGGCCATGAACCGTCCGGGACAAATCCTATACATAGACAAGACAAACATGATGACATGGTGTTTTTGGGGATGAGAAACGGATGGAGCACACACCTACGGCCAAAACCAAACGATATTTGCACCACTTCCGTTAGCTCAGTGTCAATTTTCCCGTCTTTTATGAAGCGTTCGGGGTTAAACGAGGCCGGATCTGTGAAATACTTGTCATCTTGCATTATTTGCCTGCGTCATATCGTAGGCAAGGAAAAAAGAAGGGAGGGGTGTCGTAATAAGTAATGACGGCCTAGGAAGTGATACAATCCTGACACTTACCAAGCATTGCAGAAGATATGTGACCCTGCTGGGAGACGGTAACCTCTGTAGATATCATCAACTGTTAGCATATGGATGACGCCTACGTGGCAAGTTCAGTATACATGCGAGATACGGACAGAGGAAAGGATGAACCTAGCGGGACCACAGGTTTCCATCTACAATATTGTCATTAGGACACACACTGTAAGTGGAGGGAGATAAAGACACTGTACGTACCGGAGAACTTCCCACACCATTGCTTGAAGGTACAGCATTTCTGGAAAGTCTTCAAAGGTTGGCAGGCGGAGAGACCCAAGTACTAGATCGATTTCATCTTGTGCTTTCCTCTGAACATGAGGGAACAGAACCATCGCGGCGAAGAAGGTGGTAATTGAAGACGGTGTCGTATCAGCACCACCTAACCACACAGAGTGAGCATCAGCCCTTGATTCATGAATTGCAGCACATGGGGAAAGAGTTCTCGTACCGATGTAGGCGACGCCAGCGACATCCCTCACAATCAGCTCTGATTCATCCACGGCATGCCCTTGTGCCCCAAGATTAGCCAAGCTCCGTGACACCAAGCTTGGAGTCGCCTTCCCATTTCGCTAGGAAACATTTTCAGTCTGAAATAGCCGACGACAGGAGACTGCATCCCCACTCATGATAGACTCCTTGGCCTCTTTGAATGGGTGGTTACTCATTCTTGAAGCGTCATGGCGAGACGCCTCCGCGAGAACTTGAAACGCAGCAAAAGGAACCCACTTCGGTATGTACTTGAGGAGGGCGAAATAATCGACGAGGTACGTCCCAACGATTCCTGCGCCTCGAAGGTGATCAAGGGTTTTTTCAGCATGCACAATGATAGGATCGTCGTCGAGCTTAACGTCTAGACCATAAACAGCCTCAACTGTCAGCACAGCAGGTGTACTAGAAAGAACGGTGTCAGTAAGAATCAAGTCATAGCAAACGAGTCCACGAGAAGGGCTCACTACTTGGCATGCTCAGACAAAGCAGATGGGCGCTCTAGGAGACGCTTCAAGAAATTCCGCGCGTTCTTGACTTGGGCTGGGTAGTGGGTGGGTAAATTGGCAGGGTTGAGTTCTTGCCAGAGCATGCGACGCCGAATACGCCACTTGTTCCCATAGGGTAGGAAAGCGACGTTGAAACCCCACCCCATCCTACTCAAGCACCAGAAAGGACGACAATGAACAATGGTCCGAATTCCAGAATTGAGATAGACATACAATTCGGTGAGCATTCGTGACCTCGGCCTGATGTCAAGAAGAAGGTCACCGAGCGCGGTTAGGTAGAGGAACACTGACAAACTGGTTTTCAGATCTAGACTTACCGGCTGGATGTCAGGGATGATCTGTGAATCATCAACTCTGTGACGCTCTCGACTGAGCTCAGTACGAGAACGTGCGTTTGAAGGACTTTGAAGCAGAGTATATCAGTACCTAATAAAAGGGTAACGATTGAGTGCGCAAGTGTCAGCATCCACGCTTAGCCACACGATGCCTTGGTTATAACACACTTACCCAAAGCCCTCGACATTTCTGCAAAATAGACCCACTGCTTCTCGCTTGGCATGTCAAGCATGTTCCCGATGATAGGAAGTTTACTTGGTCCAGGAGGAAGTGGCAGTCTAGAGCGTGAACGCGTGATGAAAGCAATTGCAGACACGGCGAGCCCGAGAGCGGCGAACATCACAGTGGGTGTAGTTGCTGACATTATGTGTTCGACTTCGTCGAGAACCTGGGAAGAAGATAAAGTGAATGAGTACGGCTTAAGTAGCCAACGCGCGCGCGAGGTGACTCCACGCACCCGTATGGGTCAAAGGAGGGGGATCGACACCATGGGTCGTAATGTGGGAGTGCAATGAAGGCAGTTCAATAAGAAATCGGAGAACCGCTGCGGTTGATCTGACTCCGTAACATACTGTAATTGGCTGATAGGGTGGCCTCTGGTGCTGAATTCCGCAAGAGTGGGTCAAGCATGAGCTTAGACTCCTCCGATCCAGCTCCAACCAGTTCGTATGTATTCTCAATGGCGCAAATGAGCAAAGCAATATGTGGAAGATGAATGACAATACATACCTGTATTAGGCACATCGATAATGACGGATGATTCGCACACACATAAGACAGGACGGTCCATCGAAGCATATGCAGGATGGAGATAGTTACCGTTGGGGTAGGAGTGGGGGTCGTAGCATACCTGACAGAACATGAATAATGAGCCCAAGCGGAGTAGGGAAGACTTGATGGTGGGGCGTAAGTGGCCGATAGGCCAATGACTCTTAGAAGATTGACGTGCAAAGAACTACACATTCATCTAGAATATTCAGCGACGGAGTGGGAAAACCGTCTAATCGACCGTAGCATGCCCGTCTATAAATTGACAGATTTGGAGTCGCGTAACTGGAAGCCTTGGGAATTGTCTCAGCGACACGCGGGTTGGTCAGCTGCAAAGATCCCCGGAGCTGTGTTGCCCCAAGTCTAGCGAACTCGAGGTCAAGGCAACTCGAGTTCATCCCAGCTGGGGGAGAAGCTTTCAAGGCTAGGACTCCAGGAGATGTGGAGTTGGGTGAAGATATACGCAGACTGGAGGGATGGTAGAGCTGGTGCCAGCAATTGCCGATGTTGTGCCAGCACTTCAAATCCACCCGGAATATAGGAAGGGGGTTATTTATAATGAAATCCTCAACTAATCCTCATCTACCGTCAGAAGATGGAAGAAGCGACCAAGCTGGAACCAGGATCAAACCCACGAAAAACAAGGTTCTGGTGAAAATGACGCACCTGACGTCCTAAGCTTCAAGGCCTCATCGACATCGCTCAAGAGCTCGCCATCCTCTGAGCTTTTGTTGGGCTGCTAGGAACCATGCCACCATTCGTGGGCTTGACACCATACAATGGCAGGTCACATGAAGCTGAGGTATTTCCGTGCACCGTGCACCGCCAACGCAGGAGGCCACTGCCAACAACAACAATCATTAACTGTGGGAACCCTCCTTCCCACGCTCAAAGTTGTCTCCGTTTCGACTTCATCGTCAACCTGATTCTTGGACACGAATGTCACATCACCTCTAGACGCGGTGCCAGTCGTCCTTGGTATGTACATAGTTCCTCGTCTGCGTGGGCAAAGGGGAGGGGGAGAATAAAACACTCGAAATAGATACCAAATTGTCTGCTGTTTTGTTTTCTTTCTCATCAAAGTCGAACAAAGTTACTAAAGGACGGCTGGAATCGAGCCTCCATAACCTCTCCTTTTGTCTCAAACTCGACATAAGTAACGAAGCCAACGCTGAATCGGACTATGTACCCGCACATCCCTCAAGCGGGTGTAGTATCGTGCACACCAGCTTTCAACTGGTCTTTGTTTCTTCGCGTTACCCCCTCGTAGTCAGACCTAAAATATAAGGTCCGTGTCCAACTCAACATCCGAAAATCGACACATTCTGCCTTCACACAACGTGGAGAGGCTAAANAAATGGTGTTCCAAGATACTTGGACACTTTGGGAATTGAACCCAACCCCTCCCGCATGCTAAGCGGGCGTGATAACCAACTACACCAAGTGCCCGATGTCAGCCTCCTCCATTCCATCATCCTCATTCATCTTGTAGAAATTTTGGAGCCCAGGAACATGAATACTATTCATGACCCTGCAGAGACGAACCACACGATCCCCAAACGCCCCCAACGCCTCCAAACACAAACGACGTCACTCTAAGCCCGGCCCAGGTCCCTATCCCCCAGTCCTTATCTTTCCTCTGACTCTTTCCGTCTTCAAGGCACAATGCTTGTTGTTTAAGGGGTACCCACCTGTCAGCGCGCGGCATCAAGGTGGTCTCTTGAACTACGGCGTGCAGGGAAGGTGTGTTGAAGGTATGATCATTGCTGCAATCGTGATCTCGGAATCGGACTCTGATCCCGACAGGAAATACGTGCGAGCTCATTGGTTCTGTCTACATGTCTCCCCACTATGTAACTCTCAGCCAAACGACCAGCTTGTCTCTCACCGTGAAGTCTGACGATGACCTTGATACGGTGACCGCAACACCCATGTTGAAGGACTCTAGAGGAACCCGAGTAAACCCGGAGAAACGGAATTTTTCTGGCTTTTGCAAATGAGTTCGGCGGCGGCAACAGAGTAAACGAGGGTTCACCCAGACCACCGCGTATTATACCCCGGTATGCTGGACCGTGTTTTCCTCGTTCCATCTTAATGGTCGACGGCGCACCGCATCCCCGCTAGTTTCGCCGCCTTACTCAGCTCTCACCATCCTACGCCGCTCGACGTTTGCACTGATTCCAAGGTGCTCATCCGTTCAGGACGTACATCATGCCCTCCAAGGACCTATACATCCTCGAGACAATTCTCCATTGAGTGATGGACCTCGCCGAATTGACTGGGAAAGCCTCGGTGATGTTGTTTGTATTGAACACACGGAACAATTCATTGTCATCCCATCATTCGTGTTCCAGATACCCGATCAACGGCCGTTATCCAAGCTTCAACATTTCGAGTCTACCAGACGAGGAAGGCGCTGCAGTAGACAGAATGCATCAGACGTCTACCTCAACGGTGGGTACACCAGATTCAAGGGCGATCTTGTGGCCCGATCTTACTCCTTTAACTCCTAGTAGTTCCCCTGACGCTCCCAGTCATTGTCCCCAAGCCAGGCATTAACGCTCCATTGGGCAATCAAACGGTCAATCCCATTGCGTCTAGCACCCCGCAGCTGGGCGGTATGCATACCACATCAACAGTCAAGGTGAGTGATCCGTATCACCATCAGCGTATTTGACTCGTTCTTGTTCCGTCGATGTGACTGTGTCCGAGTCAACGCGACGTTTTCGATTGCAACAGGTAAGAGGTAAGTAGCCTCGAGTTCGATGCGCAGCTACGTCATTGAGATAAGGACGGGCTGCAGCCGACTTGGCGGTGGTGTAGACTACCTCCTAGACCTTTCTCGAATGCACGTACTGAACTGAATTGAAAGCTCGGACGTGACGGGTCGTGTGCTGCGAAAAGGTACTATCAACTTACATAAAATGCGGGGAAGACCATGTACACGAGACACGAGATCATGTCTCATGGACTCCGCCAACCGAGCGACCAAGAAGTCTATGCTGGATGCGGCATGGGGTTTTAAACTGACGCATAGGGTCGAGGACTGGGAGGCTTCAATTTACGGACGTTTTTNGAGAGTGGCTTTGTCGCGTCGTCGGTGGAGATGGGTTGATTCAGGGACGGTGTGGGTATAGTCTATGATGGTACTTGCTCGTGAAACCAATCTACGCACTCTACTACTCGCACGAGACGTCCATCAAAAGACATTCAGGTCAATCATTTGCATCAAATAGAACAAAGGACTGCTTCGGTCGAGTTGTTGTTGAGGGGAGGTGGTAACTTGTAACTCGGGCATTTCCATCTATCCAGGGTTCAACCTACTAAGCATACGATACCGCGCAAACACCCGGTGTGTCCATTCCGCCCCCAAAAGCCTCGAACTTCGTGTGCAGACGACCACCGAGATCGATGACATACGTGTTGGAAATGATTTGTGAGAAAAAACGTGAATAACATGAAATGTGACGGAGGGGGACGAAGTATACCCGTTCAGTTTTTTCGGTCGATCGTACATCCCGATTTCCAGGGGGTTTCCCTTTCCTACTCGTATGGAGTCGAAACCGTCGGCCCCCAGTATCCGCTATGGGCACAAGCAAAGACCTGAAGCCCAGAAGCTGTTGTTCGGGATATCGGAGCAGGGCTAGGCATTTTGCAAAAAGGGGTGGTCGTGTTGATTGTCAGGATGTAAGTTTGGAACGAGATCGAGTTTGGGGGCTTGGGATTTTGGGTCAGGGTTATCAAGGACTATCTAGGGCGACTTGAGGTGTTTCTGTGCGACAGCCTCCAGGTTTCGTTCGACAGGTCTAGGGCGGTGCGAATATGTTTCCCATTGTCCGCAAAGTTCGTTGAAGACACTGCGAAGACAGGGGTATTCTAGGGGTCGCGATTCGCAACTTCTCGAGCGCAAAAACTGCTGGAATTTTTGGAATTCGGCGGTGCGAAGGAGTGGAATTTTGGAGTGCAGAGGCCAGATCTTGGAAATGCACATTTGCTTGGTATGTCGTCCGTGTACCTAGGAGGAGATAAGTAGTGACGGCGCCCGTTCATTGGACGATAAGCGCGTGGGAATTCCATGGGCGGTCCCTGATCGCTTTACCTCTGCTTCTCGCGAATTTATTAAAATGGCTTCGTTTGTTGCCATGACCTTCCTCCCCCCAACACCAATCTCCTTCAGCGCTGCTCGTCGTTGGACACGTCCTCAAAGTCGTTCTCCTCGTCGTCGACTTTCGGTAGCCCACCATGCCTAACGTTACCGAGGATGCCTGTGAGTATTACGCACGCAGTCTTCATCACCATCACCCATCGTCATCAGCCCATCATTCCCCACATCCTCGATGCTTCTCGCCTCCCACACACTCTCTTCGTCTCCGTCTTTTTCTGACATTGTCCTTTTTCAGCGCGTAACTATGTTTACACCGACCCCGAGACCTTCGAGACCACCACCTACAACTCGGGCGACATCGCATGGGTCTTGACATGTATGGCCTTGGTCTGGTTGATGATTCCAGGTCTCGGTTTCTTCTACTCGGGCTTGCTGAGGCGCAAGAATGCCTTGTCGATGATGTGGCTGTCATTCATGTGCATAGGCGTCGTGTCGTTCCAAGTATGTGTCCTTTTACGTGGCTAGCTCCGTTTTTTCTAATGGTCTGTGCGTCGTAGTGGTTCTTCTGGGGTTACTCTTTGACGTTTAGTGAGACGGGAAGCGCGTATATCGGCAATCTCAGTGCGTATTCACTTTGACTTGGCCCAGGAACGCTTTTTCCTGATTCAGGTTACTTCTCGGTTCAGAGTACTTTGCCCTGCAGAATGTCCTTGACCAGCCCTCCATGGGTTCGGACAAGCTCCCGGCCCTTGTCTTCTGCATCTACCAGTGCATGTTCGCCTGCATCACGTAAGTTTAACTGTGACACTTCCTCCCAGCGACATTCTAACTTGGAAATGCAGCCCCATGATTGCTGTTGGTGCTATTGCTGAACGTGCACGTGTCGGGCCTCTCCTCGTATTCGTCTTCATCTGGACTACCATCGTCTACGATCCTTTGGCCTGTTGGACCTGGAACGCCAATGGGTGGTCATTCGTCCTTGGTGGTCTCGATTTCGCTGGTGGAACCCCTGTCCATATCTCTTCTGGTACTGCCGCTCTCGCCATATCAGTCTATCTTGGAAAGCGACGTGGATACGGAACCGAACGTCTGGCCTACAAGCCCCATAACACCACCTACGTTTTCCTTGGCACCGTGTTCCTCTGGATCGGTTGGTTCGGATTCAACGGTGGCTCTGCTTTGGCCGCCAGCTTGAAGGCCATCCAGGCCTGCATTGTTACCAACTTGTCCGCCGCTGTTGGTGGTATCACCTGGATGCTCTGGGTATGTACTAATCCTTTCGCCCTCTCTTTCTTTCCTGATCTTTGTCTCTTTGATAGGATTACCGCCTTGAGAAGCGATGGCCTCTTGTTGGTTTCTGTTCTGGAGCCATCGCCGGCCTCGTTGCCATCACCCCCGCCGCCGGTTTCGTTGGTGCTCCCGCCGCCGTCGCCTTCGGTTTCCTCGCTGGTACAGTCTGTAACTTCGCCACCCAGCTCAAGTACCTCNGTTGGCTACGACGACGCTCTTGATGTAAGCCCCATTGTCATTTCTTGTATGTCTTGTCACCGGTTTACTTATCCTCACTCTTAGATCTTCGCTGCTCACGGTGTCGGTGGTATCCTCGGCAACCTCCTCACCGCCCTTTTCGCCCAGGCCTCCGTTGCCGGCTTTGATGGTGTTGAGATCCCTGGTGGCTGGTTTGATCACCACTACATTCAACTCGCCCACCAGCTCGCCGACTCCGTTGCAGGTGTTGCCTACGCTTTCGGCATGACCACTATCATCCTCTGGATCCTTCACTTCATCCCCTTCTTACGTGTCCGCTGCGATGAGGCTACTGAGATCCTTGGTGTTGATGACAAGGAGCTCGGCGAGTATGCCTACGATTACGTTAACCTCGAGCTCGAGATTGGACACTCTCCGAAGATGGAGGTTGGTGCCGTTGGTGGTGCCCGTGAACCGGATCACAAGATCCCTCAGAAGCATCATGAAGAGAGTAGTGGAAGTGAACACGAGAAGTAGAATGTTTCCTCAGCTCACACACCCCACTCGCCTCGTCGCTTCATACCTCGTCACCTCACAGTGCCCCTGATATCCCTTTACACACCTTCGCGTTTATGCATCCCTACATACTCACGACCCATCCTCCGTTGCTCTTATCTATTTAGATCGTCCTTTACTCGTGTACGACCTTGTTTTTGTTGTTGATGGAATTTTACCATTTGTTTGTTATTAAACTTTACAGTAACGACTTCGTGTCTTTTGCACTTATAAGCACTAAAAGATGTCTTGTCATTGACGAAGTCCTCCATGGATGGGTCCCAAAATTGCTATACGACTGAACTTATGGCTAGCTGGTTGTCGGGCACTTGGTGTAGTTGGTTATCACGCCCGCTTAGCATGCGGGAGGGGTTGGGTTCAATTCCCAAAGTGTCCATCCGGATTCGAGCATAGTTTCATCACTTTTTCCTGTCTAGTCTCAGGTGCTTTCAACAACCTTGTGAAGTCTCCTTTTTCTCGGCTAGGTGCTAGTCACATAGGTCTGTCACCAACCCCAGTCGAAGTAACAATTGACGAGGGACGATGACTTCGATGCTTAGAACTCAATTCCCGTTAAAAGGGACTTCAATTGCGACTGTCGATGAATCATTCAAAGGTGGAAAGAGATGAACATCGTCTTGCAAAAGTTTGGTGTAAACTGAATGCAGACAAAAATCACCCGTCACGCGGAAGCGTCTCAAATCTATGTGGTCTCTGGATCGCTCACAAGGGAGGCCGAGGCTTGAGACCTTGGAAGTATGGTACACTTGAAGTGGGGCACATGACGAGACGGAAGGTTTTTGTCAACAGTAGAGGAATGGCCAAATGATGGATGATGGACCTACGTGACAAAACCGGGCAGTAACTCAGTTTCAGGCAATATTGATCTGCCTTCGGAGTCAAGCGCGGGGATAATATTGAACACGGCGAGCGTCGAGGACATCCATATTTGAAATGTGTCCATGGCCATGAATCGTCCAGGACATATCCTAGGGGCGATGTTGAGAAGAGGGTAGTAAACCACATGCCCGAGTTCACGCACCGTCGACCGAAACCAAAGTTCATTTGGACAATGTTGGTTAGGTCTACGTCAATTTGGCCGTCCTTGATGAAACGCTCTGGTCTAAACGTAAACGGGTCGGGAAATACTTTGCTATCTTGCATAATTTGCCTGGAGGAACGTCAATGAGATGATACGCAAACGAGATTCGACGATGACAGGATGCAACGAAGCTCACCAAACGTTGCAGAAGATATGTGAACCCTTCGGTAGATGGTACCCTTTGTATGTATCGTCAGCAGTTAACAAGTGAGCAATACCTGATCGTACTCCTAGTTAGTAAAAATAGTGAGTGCTTATGTATTGGAACGCTCCTTACCCATCGGTGTAATAGGCTTCCATCTAAGTCCTCGTATCAGGGATTGTTGTAGTTTCAGACGGATGACGTTCTTTCAGCGCACCTCAGAACCTCCCACATGACAGCTTTGGTGTATACAAGTGAACCGAGGTCTTCACAGGTCGGGAGGCGTAGCAATCCTACGATATTGTCGATTTCGTCTTGGGCTTTCTTTTGGACACTTGGATAAAGGACCATGGCGGCAAAGAAATTGATCAGAGACGACGGTGTGGTCTCGGCACTACCTGTGAGGTATATTCAGATCATTATGTAGTGTAACCACTGCACAAATATATGGCGACGAAGGTACTCACCTACGTAACTGACAGCTGCAACATCCTTGATGATGCTTTCAGTTTCATCTTCCACCAGGCCACGTTGGCGAGCACCAGTCAGACTCCGAGATACTACGCTCGGTGCGACACTCCCCCTGCCCTGTAGCATCGAACTTGAGAAATATCAAGTAGGTCAATTGTAAGGGACAGTCCTCACCATGGTTTCTTTTGCTTTTTTGAAGGGACCGTCACACATGCGACCAACATCGCTTCGTGATTCTTCAGC
The DNA here is from genome assembly GCA_029747585.1 of Pleurotus djamor. Lineage (NCBI taxonomy): Eukaryota > Fungi > Basidiomycota > Agaricomycetes > Agaricales > Pleurotaceae > Pleurotus > Pleurotus djamor. Next base: position 28,379 of record JAPEVF010000019.1, on the reverse strand, counting down.
GAGCATCTGAAATTTAGCAAGAGGGAACCATTTAGGAACGTATTTGAGCATAGGGATGTAGTCGACCGAGAAGGTTCCGATGGTGCCTGCAATTCGCAGATGTACAAGGGTTTTACTGCCCTGTGATATGATAGCATCGTTTTCGAATGCGACGTCGATCCCATAAGCAGCCTGTATGATCATTGAAGCAGGCGTGCTGGGGCCAAGGTGTTATGAGGATGAACTATGTGAATACTCCAAATCGGACGTACTACTGGATGTGATGAAAGAGGTTATCTGGGTCAACGAGGAGGCGCCTGAGAAATCTCCTCGCGTGTCTTTCCTGCGTCGAATAGTATGTGTGCAGGCGTTCCGGGTGGAATTCCTGCCAAAAGGCACGGCGTCTGGCGCGCCATTTCTCTCCGTATGGGAGAAAAGCAGCATTGAACCCCCAACCCATTCTTCAAGGATCAAAACACGAAATTTCAGGATGTGAAGTACATACAACTCTACAAGCATTCGCGAAACTGGCCTAGAATGGAAAACCTCAAATTGAGATAGGATCAACGATAGACATGGTCGAGGACTCACCTGCTTGACGTCAACGCTGACCTGCGTATCAATAGCTCGGAAACGCTCTCTACAGAGCTCAAGACTATGATTGGTGTCCGAAGAGCCTTGAGGAATAAGATATCCGTATCTGAACCGTTATGAAGGGTACATCACGATAAAAGGACTTGTAAGGTATGACTCTGAGTGCGCACTGAAGGTCCGGGACATCTCCGCTAATTGAACCCATTGTCGTTCCTTTGACATTTCAAGGAGATTCCCAACAATTGGGAGTTTTCTCGGTCCAGGGGGTAAACTCAACTTCGAACGAGGCCGTGTGTAGGAGACTACGAGCACCAAGAAGGCGAGGAAGAGCAAAAGGGCGGTGGTTGGCATTGTGCCCGTAGTCTTTGAGTATGGCGAAGACGAACAAGAACGATCCGAAGACTCGAAATGAGCTCACACTACCAACTCCCATTATAAGGTACGGTGATGGCTAGAACCTCACTTCCAGGGGTCTCATCGAAGAGAACAGTGGCCCAGGCGGGTAGAGGCGAACATCAGGTAATCAATCATTCACAGGAAAATGAGCGTTCTTCACAATGAGAAGTGTGAACACCCAGAGGTCGAATGGAAGCGGCACGTTCGATTAAGGAGGAATATACTGAACGAGGACTGGGTAGCCGGCTTACAAGCTTCGTACAAAGGACATTTAAGAGGGAAGAGAGCTTTGCGGCCGAAAGAAGACTAGGCATAGGAGTAGAAGCAGAACGAGAACCGAGGAGATTATTTAGCTGATTGAGTGAAATGACACATGCTCTGATTGAGACGAAAGTCCTACGCAAGGGTTGGCCTGGTGATGGAAGCGGCGATGCAATCGCTGTGAATCAATCGGATTCAAGGTTTCGGCGACAATTCCGACAACTGTGCATAATTTGTGCCGTTTGTTAGTAAAGTGGTGACTTTCTTGGAATGTACAGAATCAAGAAGAGGGGTTGGAGCAGAAAACTTCATAGCCTGGCAGCGCGAGTCCTCCTCTCGCGGAGAGTTAATGTCGAATGTAGGGTAGAGTATTTTGTTGGTATTGGGTAGCGGTATGCCAGCTCAAAAAGAGAGGAAGCATGCTGAGAACCGGCTACGGGATTGTACCTAGATAGTGTTGAACCAGCGAGAGAACGGAAAACCATATTCGTGGAGGGTCCAGGTGTTATGGGGAAACCAAGTTGCGCGAGTGACACAGTGATCACGAACATCTCTTAGATGTGTCCTCAACGAAGACCGAGTCCTACGGAGGGCTATTTTCCAGGCGGCAGACTGTAGACATACGTCGAACGACGAATACCGCAAGTAGGGTGAGACAGAAAAAAAAAATGAGACGGGCGCTACGATGGCGCTGGATTAAAGGGGGAGAGGGGGCAAAAAACTTTGCGACGATTCGATGCACTTATCTTTACAGTGAATTGACAGAGTTTCAGATAATTCTACGTTATTTTCTGTTGCGTTTCGAGTGCGCCTGTACATGAGTTCGACACCAAGTTTTCTTAACGAAGGACAGAACATACCAGAAATTGAAATCCATCTTGCACACCCTCTCTCTGCCTGGGCGGAAATCCTCCCCCTCCATCCCAAAAAATCAGAAAGATTCATAATGGATAATTGACCGTCGCTTGAAATGTCCCTCCAATCCTCTCGACGGAGCTCCCGCGAGAAGACGATGCAGGACAGCCGTCAAGAGAGCGCTCTCCCCGGTGCTCATGGCACCGACAAGATGTTGACTCCAGGTGCAAGCGCCTCTCACCAAGGCTCCCCATTGCTCACACCCNTTCTGCCAGCCTCCCCATTGACCACCTGAACATCGTCAGCTCACTAAAAGAGGACACCGCAGAGACCCCGTGCAACCCAGCCGAATCCCATCGGATGATCGTCCCACCGAAGTGCATGGACGATGTCTCGATGAAAACACTTTGGTCATGCTAGAACGGACTCCCTGCAATACTCGAGAGGGTGGAAGGACATGGCGGTAAGGAAGGAAGAGAGGTGTGGGGGATGGGAGGGTTTATATGGGTTTTCGCTCCTGGCCCCTATCAGGGGGCGGGTGTGTCATGACGCTTCCGCGACGTCTGGTGTATCCGCGACAGGCTGTTAACGGTGGTGGTGAGTCGCCGAGTACCACAGAAGTGAGCTATCACTAGAGGATAATAGTCCAGCAATCTCGTTGGTCAGCCTTCCTGGCTTTTCTCGTCCAATTGATATGAGTACGAGGAGAGAAGCTGTCCGAGTGTTGAGATTAACTTGATGTCCTACGTGCGAAGAGTTGATGAAGGGAGGGAAAGATGTGTCGGGATGACAGAGCTGTATCATGGGGTAGACGTAGACATGGGAAGACCACGGGTTGGATCCCTTACAATACGCTACGCGAGCGGGTCACGGTGCTCGGGTACCAATGCTTTTATTCGCCAACGAGAAAATTGGAGTAGATGATGGGATCAGCGCGGAAGGGGAGCGTTTCTTGTATCGGCATACCGCTGGGATGGATCTGAATCAAATCGGGAACCCCATACCCACAGTCATCGTGTTCACTGATAGGACCTGTCGACTATTTATCAACAAACAAGGATGTTTCTTTCGGCGTCCTGTTCCTGTTCGTTTCGCTTGGATAAGGTTTCGTCGAAGCCCGGGCTCGTGTGTTGATACATGCTATTATTGGCATGATTCAGTACATTGTACATCCCACTTCCCACTTCTTACTTCTCAATGTATTCCAAACGCTTCGAATGACGCAACCGCCTACTATGTGGATATGAGGTGTCATTGCGTTATTGACACGGACACGGGTTCTAGTGGGAGAGTATACGTACTTTGCTGAGAATGATAAACCTGAAGAGGGTGGGTTGTGGGGATAGGTGGGAGCTGAACGCTGCGCATGGGTACCTGTCGTGCCCTACTAGCCCAACGCGCGATCCCGGTCCGCAGAGTAGGCTGGGTTTGGTCTCTCGAACCGATGCATAGACTACGACGCGTGCTCGAGGAACAAAGGTCAAAGAAACATAGACACGGAAAGCTCCAGCTGTTTCCCTAAGATTCGAGGTTCGATGGAGTTTCCATCACCCCACCGAGAACGGAGACCCAGGACCCAGGACCCCAGCGTATGTAGAGGAGGACTGAAGCTTAAAATGACCCGATGTAAGTATCCCGGAGGCTTCGAACACCGGGACCACGTATATGGGAATATGAGGATGATAGATCCACCGACTGGCGGTGATTGGTGATTGGCATAACCTGATAAATGATAACTGTTGTAAGTTAGAGCATGAGGGGCGTGTAGAGTGTTGATGATGCCTAGAGTATACGTAGAAGAAGCGAAGAGCGAGCGAGAGAGGGGAAGAGAGGGGAAGGGGCCGAATGACAGAACTATCGATGATGTCGGTGATTGGCACGGATTCTAGTTCGGACTTGAGACCACGAAGGGGTCAAGGGACGAAATTGGAGAGAAGAGAAGAGAAGATCGAGTACGCTGCGAGACTGGAGACGTTTCCTTCTTCACTTCGGTAAGAGCCGAATGCCATGTTCTTGTAGATGGTTCCATGTACTCTAAGGAGAGTTACGAAGAGAAGATGAGAAGAAGTCGGATGACAGAACCTAGTCGTTGATGATTCCGGCGTGTATTCGAACACGAGAAATTTAGAATGCAGAAGAATCGGACTGAAAAGAATCCTCTAGGAGAAGGCGAGGGTACACTGGATAGGAGGGCTATGGATGCGATAAAGAGTATCGCATGGCATGGTGTGTGTTTGAGCTCTCTAGCCAGAGATCATGGAACAGTTGAGGACCGGAAGGACGAAAAGATGAAGAGACTAGAGTATGGAGGACAGACAACACCAAAACGCCATGTACTATATTGATGGTGGAGGAACAAAGACATTCGAGGATGCGTTACGGCCTGTTGATCAGTCGATGCTTTACCGAAGACGTGCCCTCCTTGTTAGCTTCGTTTCGTCGAGGTTTCGTCGGACACTGGTTCGTGTACTGATATCTCCCATGTCGATATGCGAGTAAGTAACAGGGTTAGCTAGGCTATGGCCGTTGGTGGAAAGTACCATGAAGCTTGCATCTCCAAATGACATGAGCAGCATAGAACCAGGAGATACATCCGTTACGAAGACAGAGACATAGAGAGAAGGACTTGGTCTGGCAGCTGGAGGTCAGAGCCATCGTAAACGTAGACGTTGGCGGTGGTTGGGTGACCTCGATCATGCATCATTGCATCTGCATCATGGCCATCGTGCGTTCGATTTCTAGCTCAATGAGAATACAGAGGATCGAGAGGTTGAGCGGCGTGGACAGAGACTCTAGAGCAGAGTATAGAGTATAGAGTAGTTGACACCTGGTGGCCTGTGTACGTGCAAGTAGTAGCCCTATCAATAGAGTAGAGTACGTCTGGTCCAGCGGCATGCTCACTGATAGAGGAACAAAGACAACTCCTGCTCGGACCCGCGATGGCACTGATACATCATGCATCATGATGCATGCACGGAACTCGGAGGACGGGAGGACGGAAGACTTGTGATAATTACTTGTTCATTGTTCTTCTCTCCTCCTCTCCCGGNTCGGGGGGGGGGAAAANCCTTTGTTCTGTTCATTTTGTTGTCATGGTCGTCGAGGCCTCGAGCCGGAACCTGAAAAAAACGACGACGAAAGACAACAGGATGAAAAAACGACGCGTGGACCCTTGGACCTTGGGACCCTGTCACCCTGGCCTATCATTGTGCATTTTTACTATATTTGGTAAGTGGACGCCCTTGGAAATCTGATGTGGCTGAAGCGGAGAAGGTGGTGTTGACAGGACAGCGATGACAGGACCTAGGAACCGAATAACGAATTCCTCTCTTTTTTCCTCGTCCTTTTTTCTTCTCTCCAACTCCAACTCTCCGTCGTTCCTTTGGACTCGGACGCTGAACGACGAGGAAAGTAACGAAGAGCAGAGGAAAGGAAAGGATTGCGGTGAGTGGATCTGCGGTGGTGGTGGTGTTTTTGATGGTATTGATGGGAAATGATTAATGATGATTGAAAGCAGGAACCGAAGAGGAAGAACCCTCTCCTTCCTCGTTTTTCTTAGACTGTGGAGGTGGTCTACGGAGCCTTTGTTCGTTGGCCATCTGCTGCAAGGGATGCTTACACTCTAACGTCCAACTCTGACATCTCCCTATACACCCCACACACATACACGCACTCGTTCTACACTATTACACTCGCTCGCTCAGGTTGGCTGGATCGACCACTTTCGTTCGTTCTTTTTTTTACGGCACACGCGTTTCCATTCCCCCGTAACCATTCAGTTTCGACGACATACATACGGCATACGGCATACGACAGTTAGGCGTCCACCGGGCTTCCCGCGATACACACCCCCATTCCCATCAAGAATCGCCATTCGAGCTTCGATAGCAACATAAAGTTCAGTCCAGCGTACAAAGTTCAGTGTACGGCACGAACCTTCGGCGGGGATACATATACATATACTTCGTCAACAAGCACGATGGATTTTCTTCGCCATCACCCTTTTACGTTTTCGTGGGCTTGGCCGAGTGTGGAAGAGGATAGACGGCAAACGGAACGGTGGCTTTGGAATTGTCAGCAGGAAGAGGAACGGAAAGACAAGGGGAAAGGAGACGACAAAGAGGAGAAGGAGCAGGAGGAAGTGGTGCGGAGAGGCTTGGTGAATCACAGAAAGCGGAGGAGGAGAATAGGCCGGATGGCTCCTGCTCCTGCGCAATGGCAAAGACGACAGGAGACGCCGACGCCGACGATCACGTTGCCTACGAGTTTGTCGCTGGGGATTCCGTTGCCCAGTCCCCCGCCAGGCGATGACGACGGGTCTTCCTCAAGCTCGTCGTCATCGTCCTCTGCGACGTGAGTCCATCCCTTTTGTCCCTCTGGACTCTCTCTGACTCTCCCCCAGCTCATCATCGTCGGCCTCGAGCTCCATATCATCGTCATCAGCAACGTCATCGTCGTCAAGCAGTAGTATGAGCGAGACACCCTCTTCCTCATCATCGTCGTCGACGCCAACATCATCCTCTGAAACATCCTCCGAGCCTCCACAATCTTCATCCTTGACACCGGAACCCCCACCGCCTTCCTCTTCCATCTCCTCCACCATCATCGACTCCACATCATTCGCCTCCTCGACTTCCCCATGGGCATCCGAATCCCCATCCCCAGCATCCCCATTCAGCTCCGTCCCGACCACCCGGACAACCCCATCCCCATCATCCATCTCGTCATTTTCATTTTCATTTTCATCCACCCCTCGGACCTCTGTTATACCGCTCAACCCGATACCCATACCCAATTCAACAAGCTCAACAAGTACAGGCACATTTACTTTTAGTGTTAGTTTTCCCTTGGCGCCTATTGTCACGTTGACGACTAGCGCGAGACCAACGTCGTCCATATCGTCATCGAAGACGACTAGCTCCATCAACACCACGGCTAGTGTGTTACCCCAGGATGAAGGGAATGCGTGAGTTCTTCCTTCCTTCCTTTTCGATCAACTGGCTTATTGATTGTCTGTATGCGTGGTAGATTGGCGAAGAACACAGGCGCGATCATTGGGATCTCCATTGCGGCGATTTTGGTGTTGATCGCACTCGTTGTTGCGTTGTTTTTCTTTGTTGTGAGAAGGAGGAGGAGAGGGAGGGAGTACACTTATGGTGTTGGCGCGAGTAGTATCGTTGGAGGTGGTGGGGGAGGAGCGGGAGGAAGGAGAAGCGCGTTGAGGAATCTTTTGGGTGGGAGTCCGTCGTTTGGGAGGACTACGGGGACGGGTGGGTCGATGTCGTCCACTTCGTCGTTGGGATTGGGGATGGGTGGTGCGGCAGGTGCTGGTGTGGCTGCTGGTATGAGTGGGAGAGGAGGCGCNTGGTGGAGGTGGAGGTGGAGGGTTGGGGATGATGGAAGAAGAGGACGAGGGAGAGGGAAGTTCGGTGGGAGGAAGACCGGTTATGGCTGGTACAAGGGGGAGCGGGATTAGTCTTGGGTCGCAGTTTAGTCTGGAGGATCCGAACGTACCCCCAGCGCATTTCCAGCATCATCAATATCTGCATCAACAACACCTTCAACATCTCCAGCAACAGCAACAGCAACATCTTGACCACCCACACCTACAGGATTCCTCTAGGAACCCAAGTCCTGTCTCGCATAATGGGGATATGGATATGGTGCAAGTTGGACGGGGTGTTAGTATTGTTGGTGGTGTGGGGATTGCGTTGACGACGAGGGATTCTGCGATGCCGGAGTCCTACCTTTATGGACATAACAGGACGACGAGCGGTCGTGCGCCCATTCTTTACCAGACGCAATACCCTTCCCTCTCACCTACCACGGCAACGTCCTCAGCACCTCCCCCACCTCCTTCAGGACCTATCGCGACGAATGGAATTACTAATGGAAACGCGAATGCAACGTTACCTCCGTCTTCGTACCACTGGAAATCCACCACCTCCCCCGTCCCCCCTCATTCGACATCACCATCGCCTACACCCTCCCACCCTGATCACCCCACGGCTATACGCACACGCAGCCCGACACCTCAACTCGTACGAACGAACAACTCCTCCAACGAGTCTACGGCGTTTTCGCCTTCACCTGAGGTTGTGGGGTATTACGCGTTGGGGAGTTCATCTGGACACGATCATAGTCATACTCCTGGAGCGGGAATTGGATATGGGTATGATGGGTCGAGTGCGTACCATGGGACTGCGACGGAGTCGTCGGGGAGTATTGAGGCGTGGAGTGTCCCCCCCTGGGAAGGAGAGGAAGAGGAGGAGTTTGGTTGCGGCGTTTGCTAGTCTCTCTAATGGTGGTTCGAATGCTGGTGGGAAGAGGAGGAGTTCAAGTGGGTATGGGAATGGGTATGGGAANTGGGWATGGGAATGGGAGGAAGAGGGARTCRGAYACRGARTTTGGGTTTTTGGGGAGGTTGAGGAGYGGTGCTGGTGGGAATGGGTCGTCGAAGMGGAGGAGTAAGYTGGGGAAAGGSNAAGGGGAAGGATCCGTTGCGTGTGGGTATGCCGGTTTCGGGGATGAGTTTTACGAGTGAGATGAGGAGTGCTGGGGAGGATTCTGAACGCTATGGGAGTGGGTTTGGGTATGGGTATGATGGGTTGGGTTTGGGTGTTGAGGAACATGGGAGAATTCGACCGTCGTCGTTGTTGAATCCCCCGCATGCGTATGCGTCGTATGCGAATTCGGCGTCGGCGAGTCCCGTTTCACCGACGTTTGCTTTTGCTCAGTCGAGGTCTGCGTCGACGCAGAGGATGTCCATGCTTCCTCCCACTTCACCGGAGGTCACAAGTTCCACTTCCCCTTCCATGCAGAGGGAGGCGGAGGTGTCGGGGATTGGGAAGAGGAGACATTCGTTGCCTTCGATGATGTTTATCCCGCCTACGCCTCCTCAAGCTCATCTCAACCCTTCTTTCCCTTCTTCCGCTGCTTCCGCACTTCCATCCACCCCCACACCCACTCAACCTACATCCTCAACTAGTGGCTTGGCATCGACGTCGGCACCCGCGACCCTACCACGTTCGGCAGCTACAACTCGAGCGAAGAGAGGTCGAAGTCAATTGTATATCAGTAACGACACACGGTGGGCTGAGAGTCTCGTTACCAACGACTCGTTCTACCTCGCTGCTGGTGGGGATGAAGCGATCTCGCCTTCTCGTTCTGGTGGTGGACATTCTCCCTCGGGGTCTTCGTCATCCTCTTCAAATCCTTCACCTTCAAATCCTTCACCTTCACACCCCTCAAATCCTGCGAATTCCAACCAACCCAACACTCAAAGACGTCAATCATACCCGTTTTCACCGACATCACCACAAGATCGTACTTCGTATGCTTCATATGCATCTTACGCGTCGAACGGGTCTAATGGAACGGGGACGGATCGTTCGAGTGTGGGGAGTAATGGGAGGGTTGGTGTGCCGGAGGGGTTGTTGAGGCCGGATTTGAGGACGTTTGTGCTTGGGTTGAGAGCGCAGGATGGGGTGGGACGCGCGGGGAATGATGATGATGATGATTTATATGGTGTGGATAGAGGAGGTGGAGGTGGATACCCAGTTAGGAGGGGGTGGGACGATGTGGATGGGGAGAGTATTGGGAGTTTGAGAGATCATGTGGATTATTCGAGGCCGATTGGTGCTGTGAGTGTTTCTTTTCCTACTTACCCTTCCTCCCTCTTTGATGAAGTGTGTTACTGATATAACGATGCTTGTTTTTCTGTATTGTAGTTGCTCAACCACCGTATGCCTAGTACTACAACGTTCGGCTCTGACTACGAGTCGTAACGCGTAATTCCTTCCATTCAATCATTCAATCATTCATGCATGATCTTTCTTATCGTTTGAAGCTTAACGTTTTAATCACATTTTTTTCTTCAATTATGCATTATGTATATGCATTTTGTATACTTACATACGACCTTTTCGCATCGTTTTGTCCGTCCTTCACAACTTTATTTTCTATTTGTGGAGGTTGCTTTGATGTCCAATCGAATTCACATATATAGTGATACCTTGCTCTGCGACTCAACTACTCTACAAGTTGAATGTTCTGAGGTGTCTCCAGTCCGCCGTCCTGCACTGTAGACATCGACCCGATTATGCTCGAGCCCTAGCGACAGCCTGCAACAACTGTTGGACTTTCACCGTCCGCCGCGGATTCCACGATACGACGTTCTTTTGGAATCCTAAGCCCAGGTCATAGTGCCCTTGTCTACCGGTGTCTCGCGACCACCGTGAACAGCCTGTCGCGGATACACCAGACGTCGCGGAAGAGGCATGACACAACCGCCCCTCAACAGCATCCCTCATAGGGGCCAGGAGCAAATACCTATAAAAACCCTCCCATTCCTCACACCTCTCTTTCTTCCTTACCGCAATGTTCCCCCCATCTTCTCGAGATATCGCTTGGGACACTGTCCACTGTGTTCGGCCTACCGGAGTGTTTCCATGAGTCATCACACGTCCTAACTTGCGTGCTGAATCAACCATGGGATTCGGATGGAGGTCCAGTGTCGTCTGCGGTATCCTCTCTCTCTTCTCTTCAGCGAGTCGGCGATGTGCATGGTAGTTCAATTCGGAGGCGGCGGAAGGTTGCTTCGGCAGCTGGATGTTAAAGGCTCTGGGGCATTTTATGCGCCAGGGGAGTCTCCGTTGACGTTCTACTTGCATCCCCTACTTGCGGAGCTTGTCGAGAAGATGGGGTGAACATCTCAAGAAAGCGGTCCATTGTTCCTACTATTATACGATTTCTGTTTTGGGGGTGGATTGGGGAGGATTTCCGCCCAGGTAGGAAGCGGGTGGGTGATCAGTATCTTTTTTGAAGGCAAGCTTGCATACGCCATCCCATTCCATACTTCATCTCATTTTTTTCCCCCAATAGTTTCCCCCAATAGGCCCCTCAATTTAAACTTTACCGTTCTAACTGCACTCTCAATGACATGTATTCTCAACGCTTAATCAATGACCTCCGAGTCCGTGACCCTCAATTCCAGTCTCTCGTGCGGCCTTTGTTATGTTCGAAGTCTTCGACTAGTACCCTCGGCAATGCTCATCTCAGTTCGCGACAGCTGCTCTAGAGTATACTTAATCCGTGGCGACACTGACGGCAGTGAGTTTGTGCACACCCTTATCCGCCTCCGCCTCAATGCCGCATGCTGAAAACATTAGCGGCGGAATAAACGTCACATGTACTCCACGCTCTCCGTCCCACATCTGTGGATATTGCTCGAGCTGAAGAATGTCTACCCTATCCTACTTTTCTCTTTACGATCGGCCGGTTCACACTGCTCGAGCACCCTACCGTATCCCTCTCAATATCGGGACGCTGTTGCTGGATGATTAGGGTGCTTTGCACGTTCGCACTTGTCTCGACTCCACCCTCATTGGCATTCTATTGATGGCGGACTAGAATTTCAACAACGGTGATGATTCAATATTCACTACCGAATACAGCCTGTCGCGGATGAGGTATATGTCACGGATATGAGTCCTTCGCACAGCATCCCTGACAGGGGTCTAAGGAGCGAATGACATAAATACCATCTCATTCCTCGCACCTCTCTTTCTTCCCCACCGCCATGTCCTTCCACCCTCTCGAGTATCACAGGGAGTCCGTTCTAGCATGACCAAAGTGTTTTTATCCTTCGGTGGGACGATCATCGATGGGATTCGGCTGGGTTGCACGGGGTCTCCGCGGTGACCTCTTTTAGTGAGCTGACGATGTTCAGGTGGTCAATGGGGAGGCTGGCAGAAGGGTGTGAGCAATGGAGAGCCTTGTAGAGGGGCGCTTGCATTGCAAAAGACCCACCATGTCGACGAGCACCGAATACTGGGACCAACAAAGGACCAACAAGGAACCAAAGACGCAAACTAGTAATCAGCGCCACTGCTACGAATGGAAGAGAGCTAGATTTGGATGAGGTTGAGGAGTTCGGATGGGAAAATGTACACTTGGAAATTGGACCGTTGGCTTCGCGGGCAGGAGGAACTTGGACGCTCAAGACAAGCCCTCACGTCCGCGCTGGACCAATTCGAGGGGACGTGTGCATCGAGTCACGTGCTCAATGCTGTGGACCGCGAGAACGTTTACTCTATCTCAAGCCCATGCCTAGCTTTGTGTCGTCAGTTTCAATGGCTCAATGGCTCTAATACACACGGTAAGCATCACTTCCTCAGTTCGCTTGTAACAACTTACTTACTCGAGTTTGTCTCGTTTTCATATGTGGATCCCACACTGCCCCGAAAGGCTGTTTCATGATCTATTCGTGGGTGGAGGGCAGCACATTTCCCGACATTGTGTAGGCGCTTCCTGACGTACTTGGATCACCCAAAACACTGCAGACTTGGAGCTCAATAGGATGCCTTTCATCTTTCTCGACTAAGATGCTAGCGGCCCGGCGTCCCGGATCCAATCTACCGCAGTTTCTTATCGTAGTCCGCTCGCCATGTCATGAAAACACGGGCGAACTCTAGATTGGATTGATCCCCTGGGGAGTTTCGGACCCACAAGCAGCAGAGAAGCGGTCATAACCCTCTTCATATCCGTCGACGAGGATGGTACATAAGCCACCATAGAATTGGCCACACGGCCGCCGCACACCACTCAGGCTCTGCCTTACAGTTCTGACGGTTTACTAGCTATCCAACGAGAAAACTGGGATAAAAATCTCGGAAAACGATGGCCCTTACCCACCTCCCCATCGATGTCTTTCGCCAAATCCTTACATTCATCGACGACCAACCGTCCCTCCACTCCCTTTCGCTGTCTTCACTTTCTTTCCACGCTGTAACTACTCCCGTTCTCTTCTCCAATGCTCGTTTCATAGAGCCTAAGCGACGTGTCCTCCTCGCTCGCCTGGCTGCGTTTCTAAGAACCCTCTGTGAAGCACCGTATCTGGGTCTCTGCGTCAAGGAGCTTGTCATCAAGCTGTACGGGGACTTGTTCACCAAGCAACTGGCCGTTCCTTTGAAACCCATCCTATCTTATCTTCATCGCATGGACACATTTATCTTTGATTGTCCACTCGCGAAGCCAAACATCGTGTTACCCATTTTCGACATCAACGACACGTCGAGCAGTACCAACGGACATCATCCGATGTTTCTCAAGAAACTCGTCTTTGGCCATGTGCTCTACACGTTAGATGTCTTCATCCAGTTTCTCTACTCCCAATCGCGCCTCGAACACCTCGAACTACCCATGCTCTTCACGCCCATAGACCTTCCTTCTGGATTATTCCCTTGTCTAAGAATTCTCGACACAACGCTCCCTTCCGCCGTAGACATCCTCCGAGGCAACCGCGTGACGCATCTCAGAGTAACGATGTCGCCAATGTGTCCTGAGGTTCTAGACGTTGAGGGAATGACAGAGTCTTTGGACGATGTCATGGTCTTAGCCGTTAGAAACGGCACGCTCGAGAAGATGTTCGAAGTGGCGAGGTATATGCCAAACTTAGAATATCTTCAGCTAGAGAGTTTGGGTTTCACTTACCAGGTGGGCATTGCTCCCCCACAACACTGCTCCCAGCCACTTACCATCCCTTGTGACTCTAGTACTCAGACACTGCCGTTTTGGAATGGGTCTCCAACCTGAGATGTCGCAACAAAACAATTCGTCACATCCGATTTGTCGGCTGCCTTGGTATCTACAATGCGAAAACCTCCCAATCTGTGATTGCAACTCTCTTCGACTGCCTCCCTTCACTCCGTTGCCTCGATTTCGAAGCTGCTGCGGATGGGGTGTACGACCGGTGGTGTAGGCATCAATCAACACCTTCAAAAATCAAATGGAACTGCGAGCCTCAGGTGGCATGGTGGAGGGATTGGGACGATTATAATGTCCTTGCGGTGACATTATCACGAGGGTCGCCGTCACCACGTTCAACTCAGGAAGTAGACTGTTAGAAATGCTGTACGTACCTGTTACGAAGCATGTCATCATTTGTGAAACCTGAGAGCCGCTGATTATCACAAGTTTGTCGTTCACCCATGCGCGTTTGCAGTGTTCCTACGCAGGACCTGTCTTTCAACTACCACTCTGTTACTCATCCAGCGTTTTGCCCTCAGGTTCGACGAGCTGCGTTCAGACAGCTGAATCCAACTCGAAACAAGCAACAGGGACTCAAGCTTTAGCTTCTACTACTGACCATGTTATATAAGACCTCCATCGCCGGACAAATGATTCCTCACGACTCTGGTAGTCAAAGCATCTCTCGAGTACTCAGGTAGTTCACTCGCCGCCTTCAATCACCTTATCCTCTCCAACCTCTCAACTTCCAACCCACTCACATTCAACAATGAAGTTCTCCATCTCCATCCCCGCTGTCCTCGTCGCCGCCGCCCTCTGCTTCACCAGCGTCTTCGCTGCACCTGGCTCCTCGTATCTGAGCCGTCGCGCCGCCGATTCAGTCCCCTCGCACATGAAAGGAAAAGCAACATTCTACCGCGCCATCACCGGCTCAGAAATTCCTCGCATCGGACAGGTGTACCCACTCAACAAGTCTCCAACGGGTCACTCTTCTAGTGGTGGTGACTTCTCTCCCAGCGGCCGTGGTGGTCTTTACGTCTTCGATGTATGTTTCTTCCTCCAGGTCTGACGAGCTACCGTAATAACTGACCGTTCATTCGAACCGTTAGAATCTTGATGAGGCGATGTTTTTCGGGAAGTGCTACACAACTGGTATCCCTAAACCCCTCGATGCCTACTACATTGTCACTCTCGGCTACACTCCGGGCAAGAAGACCGCTGTGAAGTCTTTCACGAAGCCGACAAGCGAGTGGGAAAAGGTTCGCTTCCTCCTTCTTATGTTCTTCTCGTTGATCCTTACACTCAACTTTGATTTTTAGTTCGTAAACGATAACTACGCTAACAAGGCCCATAAGTACAACATTGTTGAAGGACCTTACTCGCGCGTTGCGGGAGGAAAGAAGGTTGGAGCTATGCAACAGGACAACATGAACATGCTCTGGCAAGGGATCTTCATTGGTCCCGACGCGTTGAAGACCTTGACTGTGCTCGATGTCAAGAAGATCAGCGTCCGACCTGGAGGAGCGTCTGCAGGCTGCAGGATATTGTGATTTGGGCGTTCACGGCTTTGGCTACTTAAATTATTCTATTCTATTATTTAGAGAGATTATTTGACTCAGTGTCCGTTGCCGGTATCTCGAAATGAAGTCACATCAATAAAGGAGGTCCCTTTTTGAATTGGCAGTTGAACTTGTGAAATACGCACGATGAATTCAAACTACCGTATTTTATACGGTCAGAACTCGTCAGCAAACAGCCTATTAACCTCGCATCAATGATCTCGAGGCTTGGGTACTTGAATCCACTACAGGGTTGTTCTCGCTGCACTCCATCACAAACGACCACAATGTTGTTTATCTCTTGAACTTCCCAGCGTAAGTGTGTTGCCAGGGAAATCTATACTTACAATATCTAGGAAAGACCTCAGATCTCAGAGGGAAGAGATCCTGGGTATTTTCTGAGCTTACCACTCTCAAGTTTCGAATGGCAGCCTGGTACGACTTCAAAAACCATTCACGGGGTCTTTCAAAGGAGACTGTAGGAAGAGGCTTTCAATTTGCAATGTAAGTGGGTTGGTGAGATTTGCCAAGCGTGCGCATTTTTTCGCCGCTGACTTGTCGAGCGATCGTATAGATTGGCACCCGGTAGTATGATACCTTGATTCATCGATGCCGTATTATTTTCGAACCTATGATGACGGAAGTTTGATTAGTATCTCTTATTAGCGTTTGAGGGAACGGACGAAGACTAAGTAGTGATGGACTGAGAAATTTTCTGCTTGTGAAGAATGATGAATCCGAAGCCTCTGGGGTATCCCCATTTTTACGCGCACACGGCAGCGATAGTGATGATGGGAATGAACGCAAACCAGGCGCCGTCGGTGTCTTCCTTGAACTGACTATTCAAGCTGCCTGATCATGGGAAACGGGATATCAGTCGCGTAAACATTCAATGATAAACAGCAAGTATCAATCAATCTCCAAATTCTCAGACCAACTGGCAAACCTCTCCAATGAATCCTCGATAGCCTTGATCTTCGTCTGGAACATCCCGAAAACCATCTTGCTCAAGGGGAAATACAACGGAATTTCGTCGCGCGGGAGCTGACTCAATTCGAATATCTTCTTCACGGCCTTGACTGTATCACCTAGGAGGGGTGAACCTTTACCGACCATTTCGTGGGCCTGATAAGCGAGAAGGCCAGGGTTGTTGTACGCTGGATGGATTGGGAACGCCGGTGTTTCCCTACTGTACTGGCCCATGCGAGTGTTGAACGGGCCAAGTTCGACAAGACATATCTAAGGGGAAGGGAGAGGCGTCAAGAGAAAACTCTATGAATAGTCGGACTTTAGTTACTTGCCTTGATATTCCACTTCGGGTCGAGTTCCATGACCAAAGACTCTGTCAGACCTTCCAAAGCTTCGATACAACAGGTCATCGACGGTAATCCACATTCCAAGCTACAAGGACGTACCGTGCTTACTGTGAAGTGCAGAAACAATTGAATCAGTAAATCAACAGGCATATTGAAACTTGAACATACCTCGCCGAATAATATCCACCGCCAGCCCATCCGACCTGCCCAAGAGCGGAGCTGACGTTCAACAGTAATCCACCCACTCCAGCAGGATTAACGTCTCTGAAAACCTTCACAGCCTCAGCCGCGACACGGCCAGCGCCCCAGAAGTTCACCTCGAACATGCGTCTTGATGCATCCTCTTGTTCTTGCACTTCAACTTCTGCAAGAACAGAAGCACCAGCGTTATTGAAGACGACGTCTACTCTTCCGAAGGTATCTACGGCCGCCTTGAACACAGAGGAGATGTCGTCCTTCTGAGTGACATCGCACTTGAGCAAGAGTAACTGAGAGGACGGATATTTCGCAGCCAGGTCTTGGAGTGATTCAAGGTTTCGAGCGGTTGCCACGACGATCTCGTCATTTTCTAAGATTAATTCAGTTGTCGACCGACCAAAGCCAGCAGAGGCTCCTGTCACTGTATATGGGTGGTGATAAATGCACATTTCCGGAATGGAAAAGTGAAATGGCGGCGCTCACCAAGCCAAACTCGTGGTGGAGTCATGTTGGAGCGCGAAACTGATATCAAGTGGTCCAGTGCGATTATATGGAGGACCAGACCTCTTAGTAAGACGGTGTACGGAATGGCCATATCACTGGGATCTGCTAGCAAAAATAGGTCAGTTCAAATTTGAACATAGAAGATGGGAATGCTTCCATGCCTGTGAGCGATCAGCCTACCCATGGGGAGAGCGGGAGAGCGGATCCTTGGCTCAGGAGCTTCTGAGATGGTTACCAGCGGGGATTCTGCTTGATGAAGATGGTTGAGAATACTGTGTCTATATGAAGTACGAAGGTGAGCGGTGAGCTTGCCTGGGAGTGATCCCCTCGGAAGATCTGCGCACACGGGGTGCCGTTTGTCAAGGATCCTACATCCCTCCAACATACGGCCTGGCCGTGAAGGAGGTAAAATATGGATTCAAAGAAAAAAAGGATCCTACAGGACCTATGTGGTGTCCGTACTTCCAAAGTCCCTCCCTGGTCGTTTTGAATAGTCTTTTGCTAGACTGCTCTCACCACCATTTTGGAAGATTCCGTCAGGATTTAGGATAACTTTCACCTCGTTCCAGAAGTGTGGTTTTATCTCCATGCGCTCAGACTGAGAGGAGTTGATGTCCACGAATTGGCGAGAGGAACAAACACTTGGTGATAAATGGGATGTAGAGTGCATAAACCAAACACACAAGCCATCTCAAAACCTTCACGGAACCACTACTTAGCATTCGCACGGTCAGAGTTCTGACATTGATAAGTCAACTTGTAAAGAATGATTATTTTTGCCTGACCAAATGATGGATTCCGTGGAGGACATCATTGTTCTCAAAGTTATACAAGCGAGATACGAAAAAAGGAGAAGATGAAGGGAAGCCGATGAGTCGATTTGATTATGCTTTGTAGGCGTGAGTACGAATAAATCTGAGAAGAAAAGCGGAAAGCATTCCCCGTTCGCAGGACAGGGCGATGCTGAAAGGATTGATGGCCCGTTTGGAGGGTCTGCGTTGAATCCTGGGAGGCCTAGGTATCAAGGTAGATAAGTTTGAAAAAAGACGGGGGAGTGAAGGCGTACTGGATAAGTGAGAGTAGATCGACGTCCTTGCGAGGTTGTCACCACCTCAGATAAGAGATGATCGTATCGACGAATCTGGTCGTTGATTGTGGACTGGAGGAGAATTATACGATTCTCCATCCTAGTAATTGATAGCTCATTGCGTGCGGCGACGAAGAACTAGTCAAAAGAGAAATTACTTAGAAATAGTCCAATGACAAAACGCAAATACGGAGGAAGGCTTACATGAGAACGACACAAGGTCGAGCGTATTTCATCTCTCAGTCGGGAGATGGCATCTTCGGTCTTGTCAGCTTTGAACAACGCAAGGAGCTTGAAACGCGCGAACGGGGATCGATCACGCGCAAGTTGCTGGCATTCTGACAAGGTGTGCGTCATTTGACTGACATCGATGAAGGTAAGTGAAGGGCAATCATATCGGAGCCGTATCACGAAAGAAAACTTACCGCTGGAGGCGATCCATTGCCCGCTTCAGCTCCGGAGAGTATCGCAACTCATCTTGATGAGCGATGCAAAAGTCTCTCAGTGTTGTGAGATCGACCAGGACATCACCAGAGAGCTCTCTGGCCCGTATGGAGACGTTCCGAGCCTATCCATGAAGGTCGGGTTACACAAGTATCGGTGGCTCACAAGCGGAAAGCCTACCTTGCGCACAGCATCGAGGAAGTTATCCCAGAGCCCAACGAAGGCGACTACAGCAATCGCAATGGATAATGGGTCCATTCACCGCAGAGAACTAGGAGGGCTGAGAGTAGTGGAAGAAAGCAAAGAGAAAAATGACAGCCAACATACCACTTTCGCGTACTGTCCTCGTCGAATACTTATATGTCCGGCAGGAGTGTTCGTCCGCTCAACGCCTCAGCGCTGTAGCGTGAGCATTTCCGCGTAAAGCCTCACTGCGACTCATTATGACTGGGGCTGCGTCTTCCCTAACCTGAATCAAGTGATGACAATGGCTCGAGATTCGAGCAAAGGGTTGACACTGAGCAAGGTTGAAGCCAGTAAAATGAGCAAAAAATGAGCCAAAGGGACCCGGCGCCAATCTATGGGCGCTCCATCTTATCTTATCTGGCTTGTGCCACATGGCCCCACGTCACAGGGCATCTTGAACCAAGTTTAATTCCGTTCACACACTTTTCCTGCTCAATACGCTACGCAGCTCCCAATTTCTTGGTCTAGGACTCCCACAAAAAAGAGAACCTTTTCTTCTTCCTCGTCGTCGCTGCAAAAATGGGTGCTACTCAGAGCTACATCCCGCCCGAAGCTGCTTTCACCACCGTCGCTGTTGCTGGCGCCATTGCTTTTGGATATTTGCAGACAAAGGGTGCTGCTCAACCCGGGTCTGGTACTTCGGAGGCTGATAAGCCCTCTGCTGATGCTGAGGGCAGCGGGTCGGGGAAGAAGGGGAAGAAGAAGAAACGCGTTGGCGGAGGTGGTTCAGAACGGACAGTGTCTGGTTCCGTTGACGCCTTGAAGCCCAATGTCGTGGCTTTCCCCGAGGTTATACCCGGTCAGTTTGATTCGGGCTCTATAGCAGCAAAGCCTCCTGCGACGACGGAGGTGGGCGAACCAAAGCCGAAGAAGAACAAGAAGAAGAGCAAGAAGGGCAAGGCTAAACCAACTCTCACCGCGACAAGTAATAATAATGATTCCGCCGTGCCTGGAGGCGTTTCACCGTCTTCCGAAAACCGCTCGGTCGATTCCTCTGAGGATGAAGATGGAGGAGGGTCAGGAATGAAGGCACTGGGACTCCATCAGTCCAGAACGCCTGTTTCACAACCTCGTCCTTCTCCGCCGCTCAGCCGACCGCATAAACAGTCTACGACGTCCATTGAGACGGACAGTTCATGGACACGCGTCGAAACGCGCCGAGGGAAACGGCGCAATCCTGAAAACCCCCAGCCAGCTTCCATAATAACAACCGGCGAAACGTACCCTGTCACCAGCGATGCAGGTGCCACTTCAGTCACAACAACAGGAACCTCATCTCCAATCGCCGAGCGTGGAATGGAACTCGGGGTCGGCGGAGAGATTGGTGAAGAGGAGGAAGATGAAGGTGTGCCATTCTTGGCTAGCATTGCGCGCGAACGCCCAAGTGAGAATCGTAAGACACTGGCTGAAAAGTTACTGCCCAAGCCAAGAAAGACGGGCGTTGATGAGTGGGTCATGTTTCTACCTTTTTTTGGCTTCGTATTGATTGATCGCTTTTATTCACAGCATGACCGAAACACCTGACTACCCTACCGTTGCGCGTGTCATGCGCGTCCAACCACGACCCGATGAGAAGCCGGCATCAGGCTTCTCTTGGGGTGACTATGAAGACGTTGACGCCAGTGGGCCTGGTGAAAACGACGCTGATGGAGAAGATGACGGATGGGGCGTTGTCAGGCGCAGTCGACCAAGTCAGTTCCTCACCCTCAATTTCTATTTCTTCCCCCTCATTCGTATCAATTTATCCTAATGTACTGAGTACTGATTGCACCGCTCTAAAAACCTCAGAACGTCAACCACAAGCAGACTCGTCAGTCTCGGCAACCACTCCGGCCAAATCACCAGAAACGATGACGAAACGTCAACGCCAGAACGCTAATCGCCGCGAGGCCGAGAAGGCAGGGAAAGAGGCGGCTGAGGCAGATCGATTGGCGAGGCTGGCGAAGCACAAGAGCGAACTCGAACGAACCCGGATGAAGGAACAGATCGCGGCCCGGAAGTAGCGGTTCTGTTCCTTCTCTCAGTCAACTCTAAATATCCACCTGGGCGGTGCGTGTGCCCCGTATACCTTTCTTGCTCCGATTTCCAGATTCACTGACTTTGGCTATGGTGGCAGAGTTTGTACATACCCCCAAGGCGCATGGTTCATATAACCTTATCATAGACGTCGAGTAGATTATAGAACCTCGTTGCGCCTTGGCTTTCGCGGGAACACTCGCACCAGAAACACGGTTCGACAAGTCGTTACATTATTAGCATACTATGTCTTGAGCTTCTTTTCTTTCACATACCTCTTGCTAAAATTATAGCTTTTGAAGGGACGTGTGAGCTTCTGTGAATGTTTCAAAGCGATCCGATTGTTCATGGTTCCATATTCAGAACTCATGTATACATTACATGCTTCCCGACATATATCACCGACATACGTATGTACGTGGTCAAGTTACCAAGGGCGTCGTAGGTTACCAGTAGCGCCAATAACTCTAGGATGGTGACGATGGTGGAGGTAAAAANTACTATCCAGCCGTTCAAACGACCAAAGATACCAGAGCAAGTGACAGATTGATGGGGGAAGGGGGTATTAAGTTCTGGGACAGTCTGATAAATAGATACCATAAATATACGTCGAACAAAAAGGGCTACAAAGAGTCTGCTTTAACGAGAATATACGAGTATAGGTATATACAGGATTGAAACGGGAAAAACATTCTCGTTTGAGCGGCCAACAGAAGACAAGAAATCATGACTGGTCATATCAGAAGGGAAAAAGGATGAGGTACGGTATGATAGAGAGGGGGGATGATGACAAGCACGCCACCGGATTAGAATGAGGTAAAGGTGGACAAGCAGCGGCGTAGAGGAAAAGGTATCATAAAAGTCGCTGGCACAAAGAGGGATTAAACGAAAAGGCATAAGTGTAAAATGAAAAGAAGGCGCCAGAAAAAGCGCGGACGACACGAAAAAAGCATACAGAAGAGCGGTAGTGAGGACATCAACGAGGGGGAATGAACGCCCAAAGAATGATGTTCGCCTAAATCTTCATGACCAACGCGCGCAAGGCAGCTGACCTAGCGCCAGCAGCCTCCCGAGTCCGACGCGATTGATACGGAGATTAATAGTTCAAAGAGCGACATCATAACCATGATGATCAACTATCATCGAGCCGACTATCACGACGACCCTCACTGCAAGAGTGGGCGATGCTTCATCAGATGTATCCTTCCAGAATGGATTCCATCTGGGTAACATCGACATGAATGAAGGGTGGGGAGCATGAAGAGCATGGTCCAACGGCCCGAATATTGATTGCATGCTTGGTATCGCGCGCAACAGAGATGGCACGTTCGACAATGCACATCGCACCGAGGACCGCACCAATACTTCTCATCCATAAACAGGAGATGACAGACAGCGAGGGAGATAATACCCAAACGACGGGTCCACGACTGGATTAAGTTTCATCGGCGGAGTGTCAAGTGTAATGTTGATACCGATGACGAATATAGAGCTTATAGGTTACATAGACCGTACGAGGCAGGAAACCTTGACCCATGAACGAGCCGGACATATCGGTTCGTCGACAAGGTCGGAAAATCGGGCCATGGTTGCGCGAGGTGGATGAATGAATGTGCGAATTGCATGTGCATGTGCCTTGAAAATGAGATAGGACGGCAAAGGATCAGTGATCAGAGCAAACTGAGAGCTGCCTGGACCAAAAACGCCAAACATGGGAGCGAAGGGATAGCAGATGATCGAAAGAGCGCGCATAGGATGCTGATAGATAATATGGGATGGTGCGATGCCATCGATAGTAAAAGACAATGATACGTGACTTGAGGAACATGTTGAAGGACGAAACGATGGATGGCGAATAGAAATAGTTCATCGAATAGATTTTCCCTAAATTGTAGATGTGTGGAGGAAAGTTGGGGATAGTCGCTGACCAAGAAATGATTGAGCGGTTGCCTTGAGAGCCAGAGAGGAAAGGACGGAAAGCCGTTGTCCGCACTCCTGATGCCCTTGCTCGCCCTCGAGCAGAATGTATGATCTACACAGAAGAAACCCTGCTAGACTACCGTCTATCAGACCTCGGCTCTGGTAGCATGGTCGGTGATGACGCTGAGTCTGCGGGTCGCCTAGAGAGTCCTGACCCTGATCCTCCCAGGAGAGTCGGCGACGAGTGACTTGAAGACGACGGTTCGCCAGCAAAGAGGAATTTCGGTGAGCTCGACGTCCCACTACCAGGTCGTCGACCTTCTGAACCACCCATCCCATGACCAAAGCCATGACCATGACCATGACCATTACCGCCGCCGCCGCTATTACTGCTACTGGGCCCTCTTTCACCCCGCTGGGCCAAACTCCCACCAGGCGCAGACGCTCGCCCAGCTTGAGCATCTGCGCGTATGAGTTTTTTGGCCGCGGTGAGGTAAGAGTAGGCGACGTAATCGCTGCCAGGGATAAGGGCGACTTCTTCGTTGGTAATGTCATCGACCCTGTACTCGAAGCTACGCCCGTTGACCCTACACCAGGCGTCGACGACGGAGAGGCGGGCGCCATCATCGCCATTCCAGACGCATGGATAGATGAACCAAGGGGAGGCGATCTTGTGTCCCCTGGAGAAGGTAGACGCATACCCTGTCCCGAGGAAGCTGCCCCAAGGCCAGGATCACCACCGCTCAACCTTGGTGAGGTGTACAGATGAGCTAACGATGGGGATGTACTCTCGTACGGTGGTGTGTGATGGCGCTGATGGTGCTGTGGGATGAGATGGTGTTGAGGAGCGTGGAGATCGTAACGAACAGGAACTGAGGTCGCCTGCGGAGTATGCCCTTGATCGAAGTGTGGCAATGGGGGAACCGAATGATGAGGGTTCGAAGCAGATGGAACATAGGATGACGATGGTCCAAGGCCATGTTGGGGTTGTTGAGGTGAATGTTGCGGTGGCGGAGGTGCATGTGGAAATATCATGTGTGTCGGAATAGCTGTAGCAGGACTGCCGTCTCCAGGTGGAGATGGGTGTATACCGACATGATACAGGGATACCGCCGTGCCTATTTCCCAAAGAGAACCCAAAAAATTAAGGAAAAAAATCAGCCTAAGGTGTTTGCTTCAGATAAGGACATTATGCATAATGCGATGGAAGGGAGGGTATGGCGAGACAGGAAAGGAAGGTATGCTTACCTGGAGCTGATGACGAGGACTGGCCAGGATGAGGCAGCATTGGCGGCGGGACCATACCTGGTGGGGCATTGCGGAGTATCATGGCCTCTAACTGGTCGAACCGTGCCTTGAGCTCATCATACTCGGCGCGCGTTACGTATTTCTCGCTAGAAGCCCAGAAAAAGCGCAAAGGGCAAAAATAGTGAGTAAATCAATCAAAAAAATTGATCGTGGATGGAGATAGGAGGGTGAATGCGCGGATAGGAAGTGATGGTGGCGGAGAGTTGTCAAAGAGAAGACGTGAATTTTCGAGGGATGAATCAATAAGTCAAGGAAGAATGAAAGATAGAAGTGAACAATTTATGTTAGCGAAGTATGTGAGATGGAACGAGCGGCATGTTATGGCAAAAAGCGCCGTGAATGGTGACGGCAGTAAACGACAAATGGAGACAAGAATTCAGGATGGAATGGGAGTGGATTTGATGATAACCAGGAAGTAATGAATTAACGGATAAGTGAAAAAGGAGATGAAGGGGAGATGAGACAGGGAAGATAGATGAAGTGAGTTCATGACGGGGTGAAGTGGGTACAAGTTCACGTACACTGGTTCAACAACGTGCCAATGGCATTTGGCGTGTTCCCCTCTCCGAGAACAGGGGCCGCATGGTTGAGTTCTAAAACGCCACAAGAAGGGAAGCGTCAAACAAAGACCAAGCAGAAAGCGCGATAAGTCCGAAGAAAATGTAGCGAATTTCCCCAAAAGCGTGCGTGTGTGGAGACCAGGTACGCGAAATAGGGACGACAGGCGAAAGGGAAGCGGGGAGATTGAAACCGATAGAGGCGTTTGATGCGAGTTGTCAAGCAAAGACGCGACGCGCAAAGGTGGCAAAGGGAGGAAACAGGTGAGCAAGTAGACGGGAGTGGGTGGATATGGAAATTCCGAACCTGTCGCACTTTATCTTTCTCCTTTTACACTCTACACCGACGGGGCGAATGAATGAGTACGTCGAACAGCGTGTGACGTGTGTAACGACATCACAAGACCCAGAATACATTCATTGGACCCATTGGAGCGGTTGATGGAACAGTCAAAGATGGAAGCGTGGGCCGGAGCGTTTGGGGATGTCAGGGCCGTAGATGTTGGGTTGGTGGTGGCAGAACATCAAGTAAATCGATAGCGCATATAGTGAGGCCAAACAGCGAGCAC
This sequence comes from Pleurotus djamor, assembly GCA_029747585.1. NCBI lineage: Eukaryota > Fungi > Basidiomycota > Agaricomycetes > Agaricales > Pleurotaceae > Pleurotus > Pleurotus djamor. Next base: position 3,041 of record JAPEVF010000019.1, on the reverse strand, counting down.
GTCAAATCAAACAACGTGGAAAGCCTCGGCAAAAACGGACGTACCGGTACAACTGAGTGCCTGACGCCGCCGTTTCTTCTTTGGCGGTTGTTCTGTGTCCTCAATCTCACTTTCAGCCATTGGATACACATCTGCGTCGCGGTCACGGTCGCGTTCTCTTTCTCTTTCGCGTATCAGCGGCGACGATTGGTGATGGAAATGTTGAGGAAGCGGGGGAGGAGGAGGGGGAGGACCTGGCGCGACGGAGGAGATGGTGGTGGTTGAGGAAGAAGAGGGATGGGGCGCGAAATGGGGCGGAGCCGGATACGTGTACGGCGCGAGAGGCTCAGCGGGGTGTATAGACGGCGGGATGCCGGGAGGAGGAGGAGGAAGGACGTACTGTTAAACTGCCCTACACCCGTTAACAAGCCAATCTTCTGATCGAGTGTCATTTGGGCGACACGAGCGGTTGAGAGTGCGTATGCTTCGTCCCATGATCCTACAACAATGAACAATGATAGTAACTCGTAAGTGAAAGTAGGATGGTATATATAATGAGGGTGATGATGATGATGGTGGTAGTGGTGGTAGTGGTGGTGGTGGTGATGGGGACGTACGTTCGACAAAGGCGGATACGTTGATCGCTACTGAGGAGAGCGAGAGTATGTAAAAGACGAGCGAGGTCGATGTGCAGATGGATAGCGTGGATTTGGTACCCATCCTTCTTCAAGCTTCACGACACGAACCGCTATACGCGTCGAGGGTAGCGATGACAAGGACGATCAAGTCGTAATGAGAATGAGGATGAACTTGAACAGCAGGAGNGGAGGGAGGAAGGGAGGGGAGAGAGAATTGAGAGAACCGAGTACTGAGAACTGAGTCTGAAGGGGAGGGAGGGGAGGGGAGGGGAAGACGCACGAGGGCACGCGATGACATAACCGTACTTTATGCATTATGCATTGTGGCTTGTTCGCTGTTCCTATGCGTCAACGACCCTCAAGCTGGAAGCTGGGAAGAAGCGTTCGCGTAACCTTACTATTAGGTCCTTAGAGGCAGACGTCAGACGTGTTACGCATGTGTGGAAGTGAGCATGTGAGACTTGAGACTGTACGCGTTGCGCGAGGTGCATGCGAAAAGAAAAGAAAGGAAACGGACAGAGAAGCATCAAGCATCAGGCATCAATTTGAAGCATCCACCCGGAGCAGTAGGGAGTTACGCCGACAAGCGACAATTGAAGCGACGAGAACTTTGAAGAAGAAGCCTGGTTCGGTTATGTTATGAGACGGTGGCGTCATGGAAAGCGAAAAGCGAAAGAGAGAGGTGGGAGGTGTCTCATAAGCCTAACGAGCCTATTAGGTGGAGCTCTGGGATCAATGATCAATGCCAGAATCAGGATGAGAGTGTCGTGGAAGTGGAAGTGTGGAAGGAGAAGGAGAAGGAAGATAGGTGCGCGTGCGCGTGAGGAACCCAAGAAAGTACTGAACCAGGCGATGTAGCTGTAGCTTCTTTCATTTTTTTTTTNGGTTCCGTCGGGATTTCCTATGCACTTTGAGTACCGTATAGTAGAGTATGCAATAGTAGACTGTAGATGGGAGCCTGAGAAGCATGATGCAAGAACTTGAAGAAGGACGGGAAGAATGGAGAGCGTGTGGGCTTGGAAGTTGGCGTGGACGCATGGGCACAACTTATCATCATGCATCAGATTCATGAGGGAGATCATTGGAACTTTAGAAGAGAGATGTCAGGACGAGATTGGATTTGGGGGAGTGTGTCCATGAGAAAAGCCTCGGAGAAATCCCATCAAGCTTCGAGCTTCAAGTGTAACTGTGTAGCAATTGATGGGAATGCGGAAAATTCGGTGCCACTGGTGAGTCAACTGGAACGACATATGTACGGCGCCGGATTGGGCGTAAGTACTACGATGTGCTAGTGCTGAGAGTCTGAGTGAGAAGGCCATTGGAATGGAATCTCGGGAAGTTGGAAGGGAAAAGGAGCAGGAGGAGCAGGGACAGGGACAAGGAAGGCGAAAGAGGAAGTAACGCCACGGAAGCCAAGCGCGAGCGAGATCTTGAGAGGTTGTATCTTCTACTAAGTAGCATACGAGGAGGATGAAGAGGAACATTTGGACGAGACTCAGAAACCACGTCGACACAGAGAAAGAGATCCACCATACCACCTTACTACCTTACGAACTTGAACTTTTGCTTCGATGTACTTATGTAGTGCACAAGAGATAGACGAGGTGCACCAGACGAAGAGTCAATGGATGAGACGAACGAGATAGATACTCCAAGCTTCAACGTATCAATTCTTCGCCTCCGTAGATATATAAATGATATATGCGTGGATATGAGGGGATATGAGATGAGGGATATATAAGTAGAGGGTAAATGANGCGGGAAAGACCAAGATAAAAAAAAAACCACGCAAAAAGTAAATCGCAAAAAAAGCACCTCCTCAACACACAACACCCTCCTCCCTACTCAACTCCCCACTCAACCGCCACTACACATAAGATACTCACAACCCCCCACCTCCATACGCCGAACTCTCCAACCCAGCCTTACTAACTCTCCGCATTGGCTGCAGCGTCTGCTCAGTGCTCATCGATCATCAACGGGCGCCCTCCGTGCATGTCTCTAGTTCCACCTCCCCTGCGCATCCTTGATCTCCATATCCGGGACTACACCCTTTAACAAGGCAAGCTTCTGATCGAGGGACATTTTGAATTTTGGGCGACACGAGAGTGCGTATGCTTCGTCCCGACTCCCATGATCGTACGAACAATGAACGTGAACAATGATAGTAGGTCGTAAGTTACTTACATAAAGTTAAAGTAGGATGGTATGTGTGATGAGGGTGGTGGCACAAGCATGATGTTGTGATGATGATGATGTGTTTCCCACGCCGTTATACTTACCTTTTCTCTTCCCCCCNTCCCCCCGGTTGTTTTTAATGAATTTGAAACGATCGCGGCCTGCCGTGCTCGCGCTCGACGACTCGGACGACGACGACCGCACGAACGTCGACATCGACATCGGCGACGACGACTTGTCGAACGA